>JARRAA010001418.1:0-12942 GCA_030557295.1 Ecitodaemon sp. MM-2014
CAGTATTTAAATTATAAGAAAATTTTAAAATAAAATTTGACAAGAAGTGCTCAAAGACTTTTCATTTCAACATGCTTTCATTTGTTCAAAAGCATCAATCACAGAAATTATCTTTTGTGTTGTACGAGACAGACCTCCTCAGAGCGAAAGAAAGTAGCAACTATTGCTAATACAATATTTTTCTGCATTCTTCGCTCGTCCTGTTCTTTTCTTTTCTTGCGCTCTCTGGTCCGCTCTATATATGACTAGGCGTTCCGTGCGATCGTAGAGGTACTCGATAGAAAATGAAAAACGCCTGTCGCCGCACGACGCCGCGTTGAACCCGTTTAAAAGAAACCGTAAGTGAAGTCCTGTTCTTCGCGCTCCGCTAGGACGTCGCGGCCGCGCGAAATGGATGCGCGCGCTACGACAATGGCGCGCGAGCAAACAATCGCCTTCAAATGAAGTGCGAAGCGCGCGCGCCGGCGAAAGCAAGAAGAAGAAGACGTGTTTCGCGATCTTGGACGCGCCGTCGCGCTCCTCGGGGATGGCTTCGTGCGGTTTTAAATGCCCGCTTGCAGCAGGCGAATCGTGCCGTGCACGCTCCATCGCCTCCTAATAATGAGCCACCGATGCGCGCGGACGAAACAAAAAAAGAGCTTCACTCGACGATTGTGTATTTTTCACGAGCGTTTGGTCACGTTACAAAATACTCGAGTCACTCAGTAAAGGCTCGCAATCTTTAGCCTGAGCTGGCAGAGCTAGACGAGGCGCTGTTGATCTTGGAGGTCTCGGACGAAAAAAGCGCAACGAAGAAATCGAGAAGGCATTGTGGATTGTGGACGCTCGATTATTGCCGATTGTTGCGGTATTTTATTCATCTCGATACAGTTCGCGCGACCTGCTCGACGTTCAATCTCTTCATATCTTCTTCCTCGAAGAGCGCGCGCGTATTACGATAGGGCGTAATTGCGATTGTCGACTCTTCAGCATGCGAGATGAAATAATAACGGAAGGAAATTCCTCGCGGTTTGCGCGCGTCGCATTTGCATCGCGAATCGATTACGTTCCGATACGCTCGATAATCGATTGCAGCGCGGCCCGAATCTCGGGTAAATCAGAGCAACGGCAACTCCGCAGCCCTATGATGTATTGGTCATTTACTTCGGTGACTTTCAGGACTTTTTACTGCAAAACTCTACAGAAAAAAGATGCATTTTCAATTCGCCGGTGATGGCGTGTAATGCATCGGTAATCCCCTGCATGTTCTTTTGTTTGATGGCTCGATTAAGCGAGAGAATGTGGCAGAAAACTTTAATAACCGTTCAATGCGACATGGATGTGTGTCAGAGGCAACGTGATAGCCGCTCGTCGCCGTCGTCGTTCTGCTGATTGCGGCCGGCGCTTCATCGTCTTCCTGTTCGTCTTCATCGACGTCTGCGATTACGATTCTGTCCGAATCGCCTCCCGCGGTGCTCGACGTTCGCGACCGACAGAAACAAACAAAGTGCAATAATGGAAAAGCCGAAAGTCGCTAAAATATTAATAGTTTTGCAGCACATGGCCGTGCGCAAATGATAATGCAATGTCATTAAAGTGAACACATCGGTAAAACACTTTACACCTTTATTCTCTGCGCAAAACGGTAAAACAAATCAACGGACTGCCAATTAATTTAACAATCATCATTCAAATGATGCGCATCAAATGAAGCACTTAATTTCCAATTCGGGTTATTCCTGATTGCCGTTTGTCTTGGCGGTGTTGGTTTCGTTTTCTCGGACAAATTTAAACTGCATTCCTTCGTGGATAATAATTGCGTCCTGCCATTGGCCCAATCTGCAATAATTGAAATTGCGTCGTTAAGTTTCTCCCGACAATAAAAATCGGCAGAAATTCGTTACAATGCAACAATTCGCTGTTTCAGGCGAGAGACGCTTTTACTCCAATCGTTTCTCCTCATATTCGGTGCGATTTTACTGCCCGCGGGCCGACGCCGGGAAAATTTATTCATTAAAAACGAATTCATAAGTTTGCTTTACTGATTTTGACGAGGCTCGCACACGGCGCAGTTTTACTGTGGTAATTAGCCGCTCTCGAGTCTCGGGTCGTCGAGGCCCAGTGAATTGAAGTGCGAAATTAACGTGAAGTTTGTTTTCTCTTCGTTGCAGGGAAAGTCTATTCGGTCGTGAGTCGCCGACACGGTAAGGTGCTGGACGCCGTGGGCATGGACGACGCCGAGAAGACGTTCCTCGTCAAGGCGCAGATTCCCGTCGCGGAGAGTCACGGTTTCGCTAACGAAATTCGAAAAACCACCAGCGGACAAGCTAATCCTAATCTTCGCTTCAGTCATTATGAGGTAGAACATCGGACTAGTTAAATGGCTTAAGAATTTACAAACGCTGCGACGGTTTGGTTTTTATTTTGCGCAGATAATTGATGGCGATCCTTTCTACAATTTCGAAGAAGTCGAAGACGACGACGAAGAGGAGGACGCCAATGCGGACGCTTCCAAACGCGCCGCCACGTTGAGGAAGGAAATTCGCAAACGGAAAGGGTTGAAAATTGATGACCAAGTTGTCGTGCATGCTGAGAAACAACGGACATTGAAGAAATAAACTTTGCATTGGTCATTTTGTATGGATTTTGATTTTATTTAATAAATTATTTTCAAAATATATTGTGTAAAATGCGTTTGAGCTTTTCTGAGTTTCGTTCAACGTTTATTCGGTTTTTGATATCTCTAGCGACATCTGTTGCTCAGTTTCATAAAAATCTATTTTACAGGGACAGAAACATTTCTTTCCCAATATACTTTCGAACATTTTGTTTAAAAATTAATTTGATTAGTAAATACATGTCGTATTTTTAATAATGTTTCATTGTGTGCCGATGGGATTAGGAATGTTTAAATTATAAAGAACATTCAACTACTTGGTGCTACCCGGGGCGACCGGTATAAATTGAAATTAACATCAATTGATTCAAAAACTTCACAATTCTGTAACAACAAAAAATTATTGCTTAGCACTTAGCACTAATTCATATGCAAGATACGGCGCGACATTATATATTTTTAATTCAGTTTTTAAAATTGCATACATATGTCATATAATGAAAATTCAGACAAGCAAATTGTTGTAATGTCCACATTTTTCCTCACTGTAAATAAAGATAAGAAAATTCACGAAGAAAATGTATTGTATTTGGTAGAGTAATAAGTAATAAGCGTAATTTTTTTTGTTATATTAAAAATGCCACCGTTCCTCAGCAGAAAATACATTCTGCTATTGTTCACCATCTTCTGCCATCGTTTAAACAGTTTGTCGATGCCCCTTTGACAGAAAGCAGCTGGCCTAGATCCGAAAAAGTTGAGGAGCCAATATTGGAGGTACTTTTGATTGTTGAAGGAATTATGTTAACAAATGAAGACGGCAAGGTTGAAAAGGAGAACATGAACTTACGAATGGTATAGCACACTTGTTCAAATGTCATGCAAATTGTGACGAGACAGATGTTTAGTTTAAAGGCACATTACTTTTTGCTCAACCCAATATATATCCAAAAGGTTTCTGTCAATTTATTTGTTTAAATTGAAGAAGTTGTTTCTTCTGGGATTAGTATATTAACAACACCAAACTGATGATAAGAATTAACATTATATGCGTCGCATGCGTTTTGTTATGTTTCCCTCGATGCCAAATCATCATTTGATTGTTATATTTTGACTTGAGTCCTTAAATAAAATTATCTACATTTGCCGTTTAATGCTTACAAAAGATATTACTATTCTATTTATTCATTTGTTTTTTTTCTTTTACGCGACATCTAACAGCAAATTACTGTACTACGCATTTTTTTATATTCACAAATCATATCTATATATATACTGGTCTATAATATTAATATACTATATAAACAATATTAATGTCATATTAACATATTAACAAACAGATTTCTGTATATTACTAATAATAATATTGAGAACAATCAAAAATATTGACTGTAATGTTGGTTGCCTACGGTAAATATTTATTTCAGTACGTATTCAATTTGTATTGAATTTGTTGTTTATTTACTGCAATTTGGCAAAATTAAATTTTCAGGGTAAAATTATGTAATAAAGTATGGCTAATGATGCTAATGATTTTCACATAAATATTAATAATTGCGACACCTGCATCTTTTGTTGTATATTTGGTTGCATATGTTAAAATGCCGTCTGCGCTTCGATTGCGTCGGATTTGTAAAAGCGTTAGTACGCCTGTAATCCGATTTCAATTCAGGCAGCACGTTCGTTTTCGGCATAATGCCCTGACGACTTCGCTGGCTGCGGCGGCTCCGTTGTCGGCCGCGCGAGGCAGTGGGTGGTTAAGCGCAGCGCTCGGCGAGCGGACGACGGTTTTGTGTGTTTTCGTGTTTTCCGCCAGTGTGTCAGCCGGGCGCCAGCGAGCCACGAAGCGCACGCTACAAACAGACGAGCGTCGATACAACTCTGCGCCCGACGAATCGTTTCGTCGCAACTCGCTCGCGGCGGGTGCGAAGTGCAAAAAACGCGAAAAAAAACAACGCATCCCGTCTTGCCAGCGCGTCGAGTGTTTCGTGCGTCATGAAAAGCGGGCTCGATAATCTATGATGTGCGTGCAAAGGTCTGCGAAGTCTTCGAGCGCGGCTCGCCGGACTCGCGCGCAGCCCTCGGCCTGAACGACGGCCCGGATAATGCGGGACCCTCGTCGGAAGCCAGCGTCGACATGCCGCCGCCGCCGCACCGGGATGCGCCCTTCCATCACGCCCACGACGACGACGGGCTGACACGACGCTCGCGCACCCCAGTGTCCATCGCCAGCGACCAGTCCGCACCAGGTATCCCGATCGCCCTTTCTCGGCCATTGTAGGATGTGAGCGCGCAGAATGCAGGCGAAGAAACGATACTTGCTGCTCATGTGCTGCGCGTTCCTGGTGTTCATGTACTTCGGCGGCTATCGGTTGAAAGCCCTGGAGGAGGAGCACCGCCTGGAGCTGCACACACTGCCGACGTACGCCGGCGGCGCCGGCGTTCGCACCGGCGGCACGCCGAGGCGGCGCGAGCGCGCGCCCCTGGTGCCGTCGCGCGACTGCCGCATGGAGACCTGCTTCGACTTCAAGCGCTGCCGACGCGACTTCAAGGTGCACGTCTATCCGTCCGACACGAACCTCGAGCCTAGTCAGTCCTACCAGAAGCTGCTGAACGTGCTGCGCGAGTCGAAGTACCACACCGCCGACGCCGACGAGGCCTGCCTCTTCGTCCTCGGCCTGGACACGCTGGACAGGGACAACCTGAGCGCCGACTACGTGCGGAACCTGCAGTCGCGCATCCAGCGCCTGCCGACCTGGAACAACGGCCTGAACCATATCATTTTCAACCTCTACTCGGGCACGTGGCCGAACTACACCGAGGCGGGGCTGGACTTCGACTACGGCATGGCGATCCTCGCCAAGGCCAGCATGTCCGCGGAGCACCTGCGGCACGGCTTCGACGTGAGCATTCCGCTCTTCCACAAGACGCACCCCGAGAAGGGCGGCGCGCCCGGCTTCGTCGTGAGCAACAACTTCCCGCTCAACAAGAACTACCTGCTCGGCTTCAAGGGCAAGCGGTACGTGCACGGCATCGGCTCGGAGACGCGCAACTCCCTGTATCATCTGCACAACGAGCAGGACGTCATCTTGGTCACCACGTGCAAGCACGGCAAGAGCTGGAAGGACATGAAGGACGAACGATGCGACGAAGATAACAAGGAATACGATAGGTGAGTCATCTCTACGTCCGCTTTTTTTGTCGTAGAATCTCGGAGCGTACATTGTACTCGCACATGCGCGGATTGATAATACGTGACACTTGATGCATCGCAATTGAGTATTATTTATAGTTTATACAGACAATGGGATCATATCTGCAATGCAAACAATACGAATAATTTATAATTTGTATTACAAGGCGATGGGCGATTAAGTGCGTCGAGAGGAATTTATTGCTGTTTAGTTTCGTGTACAGTCGAAGCGATTATTCGGAGCCGAAGCAATTAATTGGGACCTAAAACTAAAAAAAAATGTTTATTTATAAGAAGGGCGAAGAATCCGAAGAACCACTTTGTGTGTGTAGTTAAAAACTACAAGAACAAGAAAACTAAAAGAAACCTTTGTGGTTTGTTGAAAGTTGTTAAAATATTGGCATTTTGAACGTCGAGTAATGTTTCCGGTTGTAAATTTGTATTAATATGTATTTTTAGCAACAGTGTTCGTTACTAGGCAACGCACTGTCAAAATTATTGCAAATTTTACATCTGTCAACAGACTCCTTGCAATCCATTCCACGTTATATATTTTATAATCATTCATCATTCATGTTTAGTTTCGTGTACAGTCGAAGAAATGATCCGGAGCCGAAGCAATTAATAGGGACCTAAAACTAAAAAAATATTTATTTATAAGAAGGGCGAAGAATCTGAAGAACCATTTGGTGTGTCTTTGGGATTTTATTAATTTTATAACTTCGTTGCAGTCACAATTCGATGCGGCAGCAATTTTTCCGTAGGAAGACAAAAAAAAATTGGTGAAAAAGGTAATCCAGTTTGGAAAGTGATTTTTCTGAACTGAGAGAAACGATCCTCTTACTCGCGAATGATTCTCATAAAAAGTTTTTCTGGCATATGTCGTAGTTTCATCGAGGAAATAGTTTAAAATCATCCGCAAAACCGTAGAAACGTTGGCATAGAATCGCATGAGAATTTCGTGTGGGGATTCGATGTGTAACTTTATACGTTTCGCGTAAATTTCTAAGTAGACCCCGGTGAATCGCATGCGGATTTAATAGTTCAACTAAAATGTCAAATTCATAAAACTTGAGTAAAAACCGACAGGCCATATTCCGCTCAACCAACGATTTTAAACATACGCCGGAAAAATCGCACGCGACTTTTTTTAAATCCGCTCGCGGATTTACAATTATTGTTTCAAGACGAAGTGTGAGCAAGTTATTGCTGTTAGGTTGACATACAGGCTGTAATTTATAATCGGAAGCTATGAAAATAAGATTTCAAAAATTGCAGTTTAGAAGAAAGGCAAAGAATCGTAGCATGTTTCTGAACTAAAAGAAACATCTGCAGTCTGTTGAAAGTTGTTAAAATATTGGCATTTTGAGAACGCGTTACCTAGCAACCTCGAGTAACGTTGCCGGATGTAAATTTGTATCAACATTTATTTAGCGACTGTGTTCAAAGTTGCTAAGCAACGTACTGTCAGAATAATGAGTATTCTATTCCTTCGATGAAACTGAAGTTTCTGACTGGTGGTATTCTAATAAAGGCCATCATTAAACTTCTAAATCCATATTTCGCTGCTCGAATAGCCCTTTTATTAAAATGATATTAATTTATAATGTTTGCGATGACGTTATATGGTAAGACCATTGTGTATCGTATGTGAGTTGTGGGGTTGTGTGGTTCGCCACCTTATACCTTCTGTTTTTCCTCGTTGCCATGGTTAACAGTGCCGTTCGGGTGAAGTCGTACCGTCGTCACTAGCTGGTTATTGCTGTCATTTTTAAAAACTCACACCATTACAATTCTCACAAATGAAATTTATTATTATTGAAGGAATCCTCCCCATTGACATTTTACATCTGTCTACAGACTCCTTGTAATTCATTTTACGTTATATACTTTTAATCATTCATGATTATTATTGCCAGGCAATGAGCGATAAAGTGCGCAGGGATGAATTTATTACTATTTACTTTCGCATAGTGCTCGACTCTAGAATCCTCGTAACTTCTTTCACGTTATATGGAATAATTAAGTTCTATTTAATAATTTACAATTGTTGTTGCATGGGAAAGTGCGATAAAGTGTGCCGAGAGGAATTTAGGATAAAATCAGTATCAGCACTTGGATACTTGCTACACCTTCTAGTAGACTATGTTAGACTCATCCGAGAGACCCGCAATTTTTTTTAACGTAAAGTACTTTTCGTTTATCTAAACTAAAGCCCGAAGAAAATGAAAAATTAGATTCGTACGTTTTTCCTTGGTGTCGCAGTGATAGCCGAATGAGTCGCTAAACTTTTTCGAGGCATGTTGTAAGTATTATAACTTTTGATATTGGTGTAATTTCAACAAAATTTTTGATTCATTTTGATGCATTAGAGTATAAAGAACGTGCTGCATCAACATTTATTGCAAATTGTCTTTTATTTGATTGTAACACTAACTATACGTGGCAAAACGTGTAGTCGCCTCTGTTAATGTTGCGGTTATTCCACCTTATGTTATAGTGCGAGAAATCGCGCGAAAACCACCGCATCTCAGTGCACGCCATGCCGGTCGCACCATTTGCCCGAGGCAAATACTCGAAACTCAATTTTTATGATCAGACAAGTATCCGCCATAGTGGAGCAACTGAAGCAGGGTCCAAGAAATTAATTTATACAAAAACGGTCACGATCAAAAATCCAAATAAAATATATGTTGAAGATTAATAATCAAGCCATCGTTTTACTATAAAAAAAATCGAATTCTTGAATTTGTTTCAAATTTATAGGGTTCCAACGAAAAGTGCAGCAACTATACTGATTTTCCACTATTGCTGTTTAGTTTCGCATACACTAAGACCGATTATTCAATGTATTGATATGATATTATAATGTCAAATTATGCTAATAATTTGTTCCCTAGCTACATCCTTTGACTTTAGATATAATTTTGTATGAGAAATTATTGCTCTTTGGGTCACATACAGTAGAATCAATTATCTAGCCACATAATCAGACATTAAAAGAAATAAGATTTATGATGAAGAGTAAATAATATCAGCACGTTTCTAAACTAAAAGGAATGTCAAATTATAGATATTTCGATAACGCGTTGCCTAAAACTTCATGTAATTTGTTGCTAGCCAACGAATTGTCGGGAATATCAATAAATTGCCATCTGTCAAGAGGCTCCTTATAATTCCTTTCAATTTATATGCACTTGGCTTTTTGTTGACGTATGTTAGGATATATAATTGAAGTCTGTACCTATTTCGTTTTTACACATTTACTTTAGCATTTATTGTCTGTCTTGTTTCGTTTCAACGAGCTATCGTCATCCGAGAGTTGACATTGTCGTAGACTCCGACTCAATGTCGATTAAATTTTATTACTTTGCCATTAAGCAGGAGCCAGGAATTTGGCCAAATTCAGTCGGCTCTGCGACTCATCGGTAATTTATCTCAATTGTCTCAAGTTGTTCCAAATATTTCGGTCGATGAGCGTACGTTGGCTGTATTTTTTATACAAGACTTCAACGCGCGGCTGACGGCTTTTAAATATTTATTATTTGCGCAAAAATAAAACATATACAAAGTTAGTTATTTAGTCTAGAAGTTAGAAGACCGGAATGGTTTTAAGCTCCTGATGGGATTATATTTATTCTGGGAGCGTTTAAAATTTGACGTTCATTGACTAAACCATGAATAAACCATGATAATCCCTATGGTCGTAACATAAATTAAACAAATTTATCCTGTGACGCTTTTGACCTCTATAAATAAGCCACCTAAATACTGTCTTTTATGCAAATCACAAATTTCAACGCTGAAATTAGCTCTTTGTTGTTATATTGTATCTCATACCATAATATTTTTACATTAAACATTTTTGGTAACGTTAGTTCTCTTTGACAGAGGTCACCAGCAGAATTTCAAAAATGTAAAGTGCATGTGCGGGTAATATTAATTGCAATGGTATAAATTTACACAAATTCACACAAACCCTTTATAAGCACCTTTTAAAATATATTATATAGCTTGTGATCTTTGTCAAAGCCATAACGAACGCTACAAAAATTACAATGTAGACTTAAAGCAGAATAGCAATTCGTTATCGCATCACTATGGAACAATTTTTTGCTAGTATTAGGCTTAATTTGTTTGCACATCTTTAATGTATGTCTATTGAGTACTCCAAGACATGGATTAAAAAATAATCGCCTCTTTCCTGACAAAATAAACTTAGAAAACTTGGCAAATTTTCGATTTAACTTAATTAACATCGGAGCTCTTTGAAGTAATATATATATTTCTAGGCAACGTTGAATTTTCTACCTGATCATGCCAGATAATTTGCTTATCAACCGAATTAACTGTAAATGGTTATGTTTTAGTTCGGCACTGCGAAACTGGGCAATAAGGAGTTAAATGATGGATCCTCAAATAGGCCAAAGTAAATAGTCATTTTTCATAACTATTTGGATTGATTCTCCTGAATTAATTACTTTCAACTGTAATATGCTTTATTAAATATTTTCGTGGTACCATTTTCTGATAATAACCCGCTCCGAAGTTGATAAACGAGTGCATGGAAATTTGACTATGTAGCTAAATAAGACAATTTAACAAACCTTTTAATTTCACCATTACTTCTGTTACAATACCTAAAACGGTTTAACACAGGTAAATTATTAGTGGTTCCACTATGCGTATCGTATGCACAAACAAAATAGGTTACTATTATATCTGCTCATATTATATTATTTGTAGAAGCAGTAAATGGTAGTGGGATTGAAATTGACCGTTCTGCCCCCAAGAATTACAGTTATTTAATATTTATAGCAAGATGTTAGTTATTTATCTAGTGAAGGGAAAGGACGATTTATACCAAGGCGCCCTGCAACTAAATAGTGAGACGGAATGTCGTTAATTCCATTCGTAGTCTTTGAGATATAGGAAGAGTTATAACTTCCAATGAAAAGGGCGGGAATAAAGATTTCCATAATTAAAACGCATCGGAACGAAACGCCGACAGAGTAATAAGAAGGCTTATTGGAGGTTCGAGCACGGAGAGTATGAAAAGAAAGTAATTTACATCAATATATCGAGTGCAAAGACGAACGTGACGCTGCACATTGCAGCTCGCGCGCGGCTTAAAGCCCTAAAGTTTCCGCCCGGCCGTGCTTGCTTACGAAAGCTGCAAACTTACAAAGGTAATGCCTGTGTAATTTAAACTTTCCGGGCTACGTAGGTAGAACTAGCCTAATGCGGCGCGCATACTCCGAGGTCTAGTTTTTCCTTCGCCGAAACTGATATCGGAGTTCTCGTTCGCACCCACGCCGAGGCGCGCTTCCAGCGCCCCGCTGCCATTTTCGGCCGATTGCGAAGTTGGCATCGGGGCCGAAAACGCGCGCGCCGCGGCTCTCTTTCGCCACCTGCTTGCCGAAAACGCGGACGCCCGACGTATTTTACACGCTTCGAACGAATGACCCGCCGACCGACGCCGCCGCCGCCGTCGCCGGCGAGATGAAACTTATTGCCGCGTCGAGTTCGGCCAAGTTCCCGGAAAAGTTCGCGCTCCGAAAGCGTGTAGCTAACTCGGCGAACACTTGCGAACACACGGCCGCGTTGGCGGGCGGGAGGGGTTCCATATCGTAGGCGGCGAAGACGAAAACGGACCTCGTCGAGGAGGGACTTGTTGTGTGGTGAAACGGACGGAATTGGCGATAACGCGCTTGGAACGACAGTTGTGTGGAAAATTTTTAAAAGCTGTTGTCTTGAGTGATAAGTGATGAGCGTTTTATCGTCCACATTTTTGTTATTCTACAATAAAAAGAGATGAGAAAATGTAGTGGACCAAATTGTTCCAAAGTGTATATATCCATCCATAATCAATTATGTATTCCCCATTATTGCTAACGATCGCCCACCATCGTTCGACCAGTTTGTCGGTGTCCCTTTGCCAGAAATCGAAGAAGTTGAGGAGCCAATTTTGGAGGTTAAAGATTACGAATGTTGGCAAATGAAGACGACAGGGTTGTAGAGGAGAAAATGAGTTTTCGAATGGTAGAATATACTCGCCCAAATTTTATGCAAACCGTGGCGAAACAGGTGTTTTAATTTAAACGCTCATTACTTATTACTCAATCCAATAATTGAGAGTTGAAAGAAAACTAATCCAATAGATATTTGAAGTATGACAGGCAATTTAAACGGATTAATTCGTCGGTTTTACGCATGAAATTTTGACGGGTTTTAGCATCCCCCCTGGGCATTGGTTCGAAATGCACCAAACTCAATTCGTTTATTTTCGAATTAATAATTATCGGTCCCAATAATGCCAGCGTTTTGACGTGACCGCACGCGCGCAGATCGAATTATGGGATGCGCGCCGCGCTGGATTATAACAAAGTCATTAAAAGCGATGCGATAAATCGCGTCGGCGTTGTGACAGTAAACGCGTTATTGCCGAAGCGGATTTCGCGTCCGACTCGCTCGCAATTTCTGCGAACGGCGCTAATCACTGTCGCCGACTGTAAACCATAAACGCGCGACGAGTATGAACACTCTCGCAACCAGGAAATTATATGCGTTGTTGGTTAAAAAAATAATAAACGCTGTGGTTTTCTGTCGATGGCGCGTAATTTGGAGCGTCTCGAGCGGAACTCCCCGGCTCGAGTTGACGACGCGTTATGAATTTTGATGATCTTTTGCTTTGTTTCGGAAATTAAATATTAACTTGTTGCGGAGCGCGAAACTCGTGTTTTGTAATTATCGCACCGTGAAGTGTTTTAGTTCGAGTTGGCTTTCAATTGAAACTCTGGTGTAGTTCGCTAATGAGTTTTTATGCGATTCTCGCCAGTGTGATAAATGCTACATCCGATTCGATTTCGAGCGAATGCGTCGGGGCGCGTTCGTTGTTCGCGTCCCGATTCTGCGCGGGTTTGGCTTTCAACTTTGAATGAGACTGTTTGCGAAGTACATATGAGGAGACGCAGGCACGCCTGATGACATGATGAAATAGAGATGACATGGGAGTGCAGAGACCAGGCGAGTTGCGAGATATGTACTTACTGTACTTACATTTTCGACTCGTTGTCAGACTGTCATGCATTGTCGTGGTGCGATTGTCTGCTGGATGATTTGTGCGGATTTAGGCGTGCCTTAGAGGAATTTTTAC
>JARRAA010001420.1:0-16524 GCA_030557295.1 Ecitodaemon sp. MM-2014
GTTATTTTTACTAATTCCCACGAGTGCACCGTCGGGGTATTGAACCTAGGCCAATTCAATTCTAGTGGACGCTTCCTATATATTCGGACTTAGAATTATTTTTCGAATTTCCGATTAATCGAATCTATTTACTGTCCATGTATTTCTTATGGACGATTCCCATATATTCGCACTTAGAATTATTATTCGAATTTTTCCAAGTCCGAATTTCCGAATGATTTGGTGTTTTCGAATACACCCGTGGGAATTTTTCATTTCGAAGTACACTCGGTGGAAGTGGCCGACTTTTTTTGAAAAAACGCCGGACTTGGGATCTGAACCCGGGCCGCCTCGCACCATAACCGCGCGCGTTGCGCACTACGCCACCTAGGCGTGCTTGCTAGAAGAGGTTGAAAGATATATTTATGTTTCTACTTTTACCAGCTTTTAAAAAATACATTCAGAATTAATTAAATTTCGAGGCGCATTATTGGCGTTATAATTTAATTATACTTCTGCAATGAAATAAAGTGAAAATTGCGCGACTGTCTTCCATCGAACGAAAATGCGAACAAAATTCAAAACGAAAACGCCATGAAGTTGAAAAACACAGGAACATGCCTGAAGGTTAAGTTTGTGTGCCTCCCATCAACCACTGCATACACACACTTAGCAGGTCGATTAAATGGTTAATACTGTAACGAAACTGGAAACGAGAAAGTTTAAAACATTTCTTACGTATTAAACTTTATCGTAAATATCAAAATGAAACAAACGCATATGTGCATACAAGTGAGTATCCCTAGTTTAAATCCCTAATCAATTGCTGACGATCCTTTCCTAGGCTGAGGTGAACAATTTCGTCATCCGAAGAACTCAAATTGGAGCCCGCATCGTATACTTCATCGTCATCGTCGAAATAGGGCCGCGTGATGGGTTTGTCGAAGTCTGATGCAAATGCCAATGCCAATAATTACACCTCTACCAATTGTCGAGCCAATCAGAACCTACCTTTAATTGAACTTAAGAATTTATCGTGCATATATTCCTGCGGAAGACGCCCGTACTTCAAGTCGCTGTAATCCTTGCGCTCCTTGCAGCAAACGCAACAGAATGTGATGCAACCGACGACGACGAACAATATTATAACTGCAACGAGTGGATTCCGAATTGAAGCGATATTAACATGATCGCAGAGATACCAGCTTACCAATGAACAAAATGAAGATGTTCCTGGGCATGCCCCACACGTGCTCGTCGCGCATGAGCGTGAACACGAGCAGGTTTTGCTTCACGTCGCCGACGTTCACGTACTTGACCATCTCTTCGTACCCGGGGGCGACGACGGCCAGCGTGAAGAGTCCCGGCGGCAAGGCGATCGAATAATTGCCGATCGCGCCGGATCGGACGCTGAATCCGGTCTCTTTCACGGTAATGTTCGCGTTGGGGACGGCGTTGTCGCGATTGTCCTTAACGTATCCGACCAGCCCGGAGTTTCCCGACTCGCCGCTCCGATACTCCGCCGTCTGGACGGTGAAAGGCGCGAGGCTCTGCGCGCCGCCGGAGGCGAACGTCATCTTGACGTCCATCCGCGTCATCTTGTCCTTCTCGATGCGAACGTTTCGCACGACGGGGTTGTAGTTGTGGCAGACGACCTCGACGGCGTACTCGCCGGCGGGCAGCATCACCTTGAACGCGCCGGTGGCGCGCCCGACCTCGAACACTTGGTTCAGCGCCGGAATCATGACGCTGGCGTTGCGCATCCTGTCGCCGCGCTCGTCGGTGACGGCGCCGTGGAATCCGGTGCGCGTCTGTCGCAGGAAGGCGACGGACGGCGCGAGCACCTCGCGCCATATCCACGGCAGGTTCGCGATCGCCGGATAGTCGCAGCAGGAGACTCTCGCGGTGAACATCGGCAGGCCGAACTCGGACAGGACGTGCTCGGTCAGGTTGGCGTCGGTGCCGATCGAGTCGGCGCGCCGCACGCACGGCTGCGTCTCCTTGGCGCTGTCCAGGAACGCTCTCGTGTACTTCTCGAACGGCGCGTGGCGCGGATAGAGGAGGCCGCGCTGCCCGCCCTCGAAGTTCAGGATCAGGTCGTACTTGTCGTCGAGCAGCATGTGCTTGAGCGCGCTGACGACGCGGTCCTGCGGATTGCCGTTCGTGCGCCCCTCGCCGACGAGCTGCTGCCCGACCTGCTTGAAGTCCGCCGCGATCGGGTTGCACGCGTGGTCGGGCTGCTCGTTGCCCGTCGCCTCTTTCGCCGCGTCGCCCCAGATGTTCTCGAAGTGCGCGTCGATCACCGGCACCAGGCGAAAGACGGCGTTGCGCATCATGTCGACGATGTTCGGATCGCCGAACTTGTGGCCCTGCAGCAGGTGGCGCGCGAGATTCGTCACGAGCTCGCGGCCGACCGGCTGCGTCGCGAAGAGGTTGCCGACGACGGCGACGCGCAGCTTGCCCTCGTCGCCCGCCGTCACGTTGTCGCTGATCTTCAGCGAGCGTATCGTCATCGAGACGTAGCCGTCGCCCGACTCGAACTCCGCCGCGTCCGGATAGCGATTCTCCAACGCCGCCAGCGTCTCGTAGATCTCGCTGTTGGTGTGATACTTCGGCTTGTAGAGGTTCTCGGTCACGCCGAAGTCGTAGGCGCTCGACCAGTGGATGGGGTCGTCCTTCATCAGCGTGAAATTGTACTGAATGTGTCCAGACGAAGGAATCGTGATTAGTCGTGTATCCGATTCATAGCTACGAACACGAAACGCGAGAATCATTAAAATTTACTTAAACAGTATCACCGAAATTACCCTCTGGCCGTTGCCGTCACATTGTAACTGCCGGGAACCAGCACCCTGTAATAATCGCCGGTAGACGCCGCGCGCACGACGTGATTGATCCCCTCGATCGTGATCTCGGCCGAGGGCACAATGTGCCCGATCGTACTAAACACGTATCCCGAGATGCCGCTGTGCACCTGCTCCATGAATGCGAGCAGCGCCTCGCGATTGTCCGTCCAGTACTCCGGCAGCTCGCGGGCGACGGGAAACTTGGTGCATCCCAATTCCAGCGTGATCTCCATGCATCCGGCGACTAGATAATTCCAATCCTGCATGCCCCCGGTGACGGAATACCACTTGGCACCGTTGGTTATGCCGCCGTCGAAGTGCTCCGCGGGGAACAACGGACACGGCCGTCCGAGATGCATCTTTTTGTGCGCCTAAAACCGCCGATAGTTAAGCTAACCGATAGTCAAGGATCGACGATGGGCGAAGACTTACGTTCGCATAAACCTGCGCCAAATGCTTGAAGGTCGCGTCGTCCGGAGAGGGATTGGCGACGTTCGCGGGCGACTTGCCCGGCGCGTCGTCATAGGGATAGTTGGCGACCAACGCGCCGTTGTGCAGATTCGCAGAGAGGACGAAGCTCTCCGACTGGATCCAGTCCATGACGGCCTGCGTTTCTGGCTGACGCATCGAGTTATACTAAAACTCACGATGATTTCATCCATTGAGAGACAAAACGACAAGTTGAGAATCGTACCTGATTCAAGACGTATTGATCGGGAAAATTGCGATTTAGATCGTAACCGTTTGCATTGGACCGTCCCTGGATACCGTCCGCATCACCTAGAGACAGGCATAAAGGAGTTTTCGGCAAAGACGACAACAGAAAACATTAATTTCGTACCTTCGATTCCTGTCTCGTACCCGTCCGGATTCATGCTCGGCATCAGGTGGATGCGCGTGCTGTTAACGATCTTCGTGACGCGCTCGTCCTCCAGATAATTCTCGCACAGATACTTTATCAGCATCAGGAGCAGCTCCCTGCCGACGACCTCGTTGCCGTGCATGTTCGCGACGTACTTGAACTCCGGCTTGCCTAGATCGCAAGACGCAACGTTTAGAACGACCTTGGCCGTGACGCAAACAAAAAGCGTACCTGCGACATGTCGGTCGGGCGTGTTGCCGATGACGAACACCAGCAAGTCCCTGCCCTGCACCGACTTCCCGACGCTCTTCAGCCGCGCGATGCTCGGATAGCTCTTGGCGTACTCGGCGAGGAACTTGCGCATCTCCTCGTAGCGATGATGGCGAAAGTCGTCGGCGCGCCGCGTGACGAATCCGTCGGCGCCGACGCGCTCGGCGCGCGCCTCCCGCAGCTGCTGGTACGCCCGGCGAACACCTACACGCACACCGATCGTTTGCTCAAAAGGCGCTCGCGCAGCCGGTCAAACAGTTCTCATTTTCTCTTGTGCGAAAGAAGTGCTTTAAAAGTCAGCGGCAGTGGGATCCGAAGCCAAGGCGCAGGGGTGTCTTCTTCAGGTGAACGTTTATTGGCCAATCATCGTTAACAACGCATTCTCGTATCGTCTAACATTTACAATTGTTCTACCTCGACGACGACGTAACTGTCTAATCGTGTGCAGTGAGCGTGTGTACAATGGTTCCGAAAAATATCCGTGTGTATGTGTGGCATTTTTAGAGTTAATCATCACAACAATCATCTCGACCAACATATAATTTTGTCCTTTCGCTACGATATCACCTATGATTATCACAATCAAGGTGCGAGTGTGAGAAGAGTGACAGAGAGTGTGCGAAGAAGAATCCAGAAACCTACGTTCGTCTATCGACCTCTTTTGGCACATGGCGTGTTAGTTGAGCCTCGCTAACATTTAAAGCTAACTTTCTGTCGCCACTAGTTTCGACCGACTTGAGAATTGTTTGCGTCTGAGAGCTAGCGCAATCGAGTCCGACACCGCCAATAAAAACAAAGTTAGTGCACGCTTAATAATTAAACCACCACCAGAGAACAGCCCCCGAAACCGACGAGGAATTCTAAGAACTAACAAGCGTTAGGTTAAGTCTCGTGTCTTTTTGTTCTGTCTTGAGTATTGCCGACATTGAGCATTAGAGATTCGAGTTTGAGATTACGTCCGCTCGTCGCTTACTTCCAAAACCAACTGCCGTTACCGCTCTTCGTCTTGTCGTTACCTTTTGCGTGCTCCTCGGGGGCGTGGCGCTCGAGGATGAAGTGCTGAATGGCCGTCTGGCCGTCGGCGACCTGGACGCTCACCGGCTCCGACGTCTTGTACCTTTTGGCCAAAGCAAGTCGCGAGGATTAGTCAACTCGGCGAGCGTTCGTAGCGCGCGACGTACCCGTATGCGGTCGCGTACATCCGATACTCGCCGGGCAGCAGCAGCCGCCAGTACTCGCCCCGGTTCGACGTGGTGATGTTGTGGTCGAGGCCCTCGACGACGACGTCGGCGTCCAGCACCGGCTCGCCGACCTTGTCGGTGACGAGCCCCTTGACGCCCCAGTGCGCGGCCTCCATGAACGCGAGCATCGGCTCCCTGTTCATGCGCCACTCCCTCGGCAGCACCTTCGCCCACGGGAACTTGCAGCAGGACAGCTCGAAGGTCACCTCGAAGCAGTTGGAGTGCACGTAGTTAAAGTCTTGCATTCCGCCTGAAGCACGAACAAATTAACGGAGGCGCTCCGAGGTTACTCGAATCTAATTACCTCGGACTTCGTACCAGAACGCGCCGTTCGTAATGCCGTCGGTGAACGTGTCCGGCTTGCACTCGGTGCCCTTCTTCATGGTGTCGTGCTTCTGGGAGTAGGTGAGCGCGAGCTTCTTGAAGACGCGGTCGTCGGGCGAGAGGCTCTCGCGACAGCACGTCCGCTTCGAGGCGGAGTCGTCGTACGGATAGGAGGCGACCACCGCGCCGCCGTGCAGGTTGCCGGAGAGGACGAACGGGCGCGAGATGATCCACGTCATCACCGCCACGGTCTCGGGCTGCCTGCCGGCGAGTATCGTGCCGATGCGCACCGGGTCGAACTGGTCCGGGAAGTCCCTGTTGAGGTCGACGTTGTTCTCGTTCTGGCGGCCGACGTAGCGGTCCTTGCTCTCGCACATTCCCTCCTGCACAACCGAAACGAACGTTAGGCACGCCGAGAGGCGAACGCGCGCGCGCGCGCACCCACCTGGGAATTCTCATAGCCGTCCGGGTTCATCGACGGCATCAGATAGATGTCGGTCGTGTTGACGAGCCTGGTGACGCGCTCGTCCTTGCCGTAGTTGGCGAGCAGGTACTGCGCCATGAAGACGGCGAGCTGCCGGCCGACGCTCTCGTCGCCGTGCATGTTGGCGACGTACTTGAACATCGGCGTGAGCAGCTGCCGCTCGCGGCGCACGTTGGCGTTGATCTCCAGCGCCCACAGCTCGCGGTTCTTCACCGAGCGCCCGACGGACGTGAGCTTCGCGAGGTGCGGGTAGTCCGCCTCGAGCTTGCGGAAGAGCGCCGTCAGCTGCTCGTAGTTCTGGTAGCGCGGGTGCTCCAGGAAGCTCTCGTCGAGGTCGCCGTCGCGGGCGATGCTCGCCGACAGCGAGCGCTCGGCGCGGAGAAGGCACGTCGCCAGGAGGACCACGCACGTCGACTTGAACATGGCGACGACGGCGGAGACTCTCGAATTATCACAGATCACAGATGGTTGCTTTGTTGTGTTTTTTTCGCTTGATTTTTGCGACGAACTTCACGTCGTTCACGCGCTCGGAGCCATAGCTGTTGACGTATGACGCACGCAAATTAGTCTAACGGTGAATTTCCGAGCGCGAGAGCGAGAAGCACCTCGGACATCCTAGAGGGCGCCGGTTGATTTTGAACGGAGTCTTGTCATTGGCCCGTTCGCACGTCCCTCTCGCGTTCCATCGCGCTCTCTCTCTTCGCCGTAGAGGCGTCGAGACGGTCCGATCCCGCGATGAACGATCGCGCACCTCGGGGCGCGTAAAAACGCGCGCGATTCGAATCGGAAACCCGCTTCCTGCTGATAGCGATAGGAGCGTCGCACGGAGCGTGCGCCGCGCGCGAGCGGCGAAGAGCCGCTGATCGATCGCGCGTTTTCAAGGTGGTCGGCGGCAGAGCAGCTCGCAATCCGTCGCTCGTTACGCCCATAGGCGCGTACACGTCCGCGCGATGGTCTGATCGTCGAGCCGAGCGCGTCGACCAGCAGCAGCGTCATGGCGGCGAGCGCGCCGCCCCCGGCAGCCGCCCGCTGCTGAGCAGCACGCGCGCCCGCACAAATGTTCGCGAACGCGTATCACGCCGCGCGCAGCAGCATCAACAGCATGGTGACGACGGACGACGACCACAAGGCGCGCCTGCTGGCGGCGGTGAAGAAGGAGGTCAAGCAGGTGATGGAGGAGTCCGTCACGCGCAAGCACGTCCACGAGGAGAGCGGCGCCGTGACGGCGCTGTGCGCCGCCGTGGAGGCGTGCCTCTCTCAAGGTCACCGCGCAACCCCGAAGTCCCGCCCGCCCCCGCTCGCCGCTAATCGATCGTTTCGTGTGTGCAGGTCTGCGGCGCCGCGCGCTGGGCCTCTTCAAGACCTCCAGCACCACGGCGCTCCTGCACAAGATCGCCAAGCACAGCGAGGAGGCGGCGCTCGTCTCGCGCAAGGTGCAGGAGATCGAGAGCGCCGACCCCGGCCGCCGCTCGAGCTCCAGCAGCGATAGCGTGACGAAGCCGACGCTCAAGAAGGGCATCTCGCTGCCGTCGGTGGCGCCGCTGCCGAAGTACCTCTGGCTGCGGCTGGCGCTCTTCGAGAAGCAGCTGGCGAAGATCATCGACCACCTGGTGACGAACGCCGGCAAGTACTACGACAAGGACGCGCTGGTCGCGGACGCCGACTACGGCAACATCCTCTCCTCGCTGCTCGTGGGCCCCTGCGCGCTGGACTACTCGCGCGCGAGGAGCCACGACCACTACTACTCGGACCCGCCCGCCGACGAGCTGGTACGTAACCGAAACGCGACCAGCGACGTTTAGTGACCACCGTCGCGTTCGCAGCTGCAGCGCAGCCGCATCTCGAGCGCGCACTCCACGCCGCCGCCGGTGCGCCGCCCGATCAACTTCCGCCGCTCGCTGAACACCTCCGCCGAGGAGGGCGGCGCGCGCCCCACCTCGCAGTACGCCAAGGACTACGTGGAGAGCCTGCACCAGAACAGCAAGGCGACGCTGCTCTTCGGCAAGAACAACGTGCACGTCCTGCCGCCGGGCGCCAGCGCGCAGATGCCCGGCTACCTCGGCCTCTATCAGAGCGCGCACTGCCTGGTGATCAAGTGGACGCCCAACCAGCTGATGAACGGCGGCGGCGCGCCGGACGAGGCGGACACGAGCGTCTACTGGGACTACGCGCTGCAGGTGCGCCTCGACGAGATCGTCTACGTGCACTGCCACCAGGACGCCGAGGCGGGCGGCACCGTCATCCTCGTCGGGCAGGACGGCGTGCAGCGCCCGCCGATCCACTTCCCCAGGGGCGGGCACATGCTCGCCTTCCTCAGCTGCGTCGAGACGGGCCTGCTGCCGCGCGGCCGCCTCGACCCGCCGCTGTGGTCGCAGCGCGGCGGCGGGCAGCACAAGAAGAAGAAGCGCCCGCTGCCCGCGCTGGCCGAGGCCGCCGACGAGATGAGCCGGGACTACGTCTTTCGCATCGTCGACAACTCGGGCGCGAGCGCGAGCGTGCGCCGCGACGAGCTGATGGACACGCACGCCAAGCTGCCGACGCGCGCGCGCGCGCAGCTGGCGTCGTCGTCGACGTCGTCGGAGAGCTCGACGAAGTCGCTCAGCCTGGACGGGCAGGCGGCGGCGGCGCTCGGCCCGCCCTCGCCGCCGACGGTGCGCATACGCGCCGTGTGCGACTCGATGAAGCGGCAGATCATCTCGCGCGCGTTCTACGGCTGGCTGGCGTACTGCCGCCACCTGAGCACGGTGCGCACGCACCTCAGCGGGCTGGTGAACGCCGAGATCGTCGGCGCGGACGGCGCCGGCGCGGGCATCACGCGCGAGCGGTGGGCGCGCCTGTGCGTCGGCGGCGTGTGCGCCGACGGCGCCGAGGTGTTCCGGCTGGCGTACTTCGGCGGCGTCGCCGACGACGGCCTGCGCCGCCAGGTGTGGCCGTACCTGCTCGGCCACTGGAAGTTCGGCAGCGCCGCGGCGGAGCGCCGCACGCTCGACGAGGAGACGAGGCAGGCGTACGAGAACACGATGAGCGAGTGGCTGGCGGTCGAGGCGATCGTGCGGCAGCGCGACAAGGAGTCGCAGGCGACGGCGATCGCCAAGCTGAGCAGCGAGAGCGTGAGCGCCGACCAGGCGCCGGCGCGCATCCCGCGCGACCTCAGCAACGAGGTCTTCGAGGCGGCCGACGAGGTGGACGTCAGCGACTACGAGTGCATCTCCAACGAGGAGGAGCCGTCCTCCGGCGACGAGCGCGCGGGCGGGAAGTCCCGGAAGCGGGACACCGTCACGTGCGCGGGCGGCGACGAGGAGGCGGCGGCGCAGTGCTGCGTGCACGAGGTGATCGTCACCAACGCGAGCGTCGACATCTGCATGGGCATCGACAAGGACGGCAACCTCAACTCCGACCTGGACTCGGTGCCGGAGGAGGCCGGCACGCTGGACTCCTGCCTGGAGACGCACGGCTTGGTGTCGCCGGCGTGCGTCTCGCCGGCGAGCAGCAACGGCGGCGTGTACAGCGTAAGTTGCGGATGCTTTCGATTAATGCCGACGGTGATCGCACCACTCGCGCGTTTTCCAGACCGAGCTGCTGAACAACTTCGGCCTGAACCTCCATCGCATCGAGAAGGACGTGCAGCGCTGCGACCGGAACTTCTGGTACTTCGCCGGCGAGAATCTGGACAAGCTGCGGAACATCATGTGCACGTAAGCCGCGCCCCCTTCCGCGCCCCCCCAGCCGAAGCTAACCGTGACCGATCACGCAGGTACGTCTGGGAGCATCTGGACATCGGCTACATGCAGGGCATGTGCGACCTCGTCGCGCCGCTGCTCGTCATCTTCAACGACGAGAGCCTGACGTACGCGTGCTTCTGCCACCTGATGGAGCGCATGATCGAGAACTTCCCCAACGGCAGCGCGATGGACTGCCACTTCGCCAACATGCGCTCGCTGATCCAGATCCTCGACGCCGAGATGTACGAGCTGATGCACGCGCACGGCGACTACACGCACTTCTACTTCTGCTACCGCTGGTTCCTGCTCGACTTCAAGCGCGAGCTGCTCTACGACGACGTGTACGCCGCGTGGGAGACGATCTGGGCGGCGCAGCGCGTCTCCTCCGGCCACTTCGTCCTCTTCCTCGCGCTGGCGTTCCTCGAGACCTACAGGGACATCATCCTCGGCAACTGCATGGACTTCACGGACATCATCAAGTTCTTCAACGGTGCGTGCGCGCGCCGCGCGGTCGATGTCGAAGCGCGCGCTAATTTCTCGCCGCGAATGTTCCAGAAATGGCCGAGAGACACGACGCGCCCTCTGTGATCAAGCTGGCGCGCGAACTGGTGCTACAGCTGCAACTGCTCATCGAAAACAAGTGAGCGCCGCGAGCAAGTGAGTATCGCACGAAAGGTTGTCGCCGACTGTGAGAGCCCCACGATTCCCTCATCCGACTTACGCCGATTGTTTTAACGCAGCGAACACAAAACTTTACGTGCCTTGTTTACTAAACAAACTATGACTTAATTCGCGTTCTATCATCAAATCAGAGATTTTATAACAAGACACTCCCCTAACCTCCAGATATTTCTACCTACTAGTGGTGGTACATCAACATCGATATTTTAGAAAATGAAAATCGATATTGCAGCACTAAAAGAACGGCAAACATCGATATTTAAAATATCGATAAACATCGACAGTTTTAAATCGATGGGACACCACCGCATCTACCTAATCGTTAATCTATTAAATGAAATTTAACAAAATAGAAACAAATATATTTATATACAGATTATGCGAACTAGAGAGAGAGACGGTTGATCGATGGTGATGAGAGTAAATTTAATATACGGTTAGGCGAATAAATGTAAAGAAATAGTCTATCATTAAGATAATCACTTGAATTGAGATCTATTTAAGTTTAAGCAGAGAAAAAAAAAAACCTAAAGATATCTATCGTAACTTTTATGAATGTTTCATATATATAATAATATGGTAAAGATATATTTTTATTAAACGACTATCGTATTATCCCAAGAGAAAAATCGTTGACGATGTGTGCCAAATGAGTTTTACGTTCGCGTTGAGTTAATGCTAACTACATATATACTGTTTATTAGATAGACGGACGATGCAACCTGTAAGCCCCCACATTGATGTAAATATGATAACATATCACGAATTTCCGTTTGCGAATCTAGAAACATCTGGCAAAATCTATTGGCAAGTTGTGGAGTGTTTAGTTCCAAAGACGAAGCGACAAAACTACTCTAATATAGATTAAATTATGCAGAATTGCGTTGTGGTTTATTACCTTGACGAGTATTTTCCAGCCGGGCGGAGTTTTCACTAGTTTTCGTCCACTTTATCGCCGTGGAATGCGCCCACGTTAATATTTCCAATTTCCACTTGCGAAAAACAAATGACTGTTGAATGTTGGTGATGTTACCAGATCTAGGGACTTGTGAGTCGTGGGTTGGCAGCGACGCATGCGCATGCGCGCTCGTGGCGGGGACACGGCGCTACGCGGCGCGGCGAGCTGCGCGATCTCTCTTTCACTTTGTGGCATCGCGCGAACATGGCACCTGTAAGTTTCCTCGCACGGATTTCGTGCGAAATTGGCGAATCGCGCCGCGTGTCGTTGGAATACGCGCGGGCGTCGATGCGCGATCGCCTGGCCCACGGTTGAGTTCGGCGCGTCGCGGGCGAATTCCGCGGATCGCGCGGATATTCCCGGATGCGTTCGGATCCTCGGCCGAGGAGGTTATGGCGACGCGCGGGCGTTCTGGCAGAAACACAACTAATCATTTCGTTGTGGATTCCAGACTAAGCCGCCCCCAGCGGTCAAGACCGCGAAAACCGCCAAGACCGCCAAGACGGCCAAGACCGCCAAGCCGGCTAAGGCGGCGAAGACCGCCGGCAAGAAGCAGCACATCCGCGGCAAGGGCATGAAGAAGAAGAAGGTCGCCCTTCGCTACACCATCGATTGCACGCACCCTGTCGAGGACACCATCCTCGACGTCGCCAACTTCGTAAGTGACGACGAACGAGCTTTATCGCATCCAATTAACCTATTCGCTTCCGCAGGAAAAGTACCTACTGGAGCGCATCAAGGTGAACGGCAAGACCAACAATCTTGGCAAGGACGTCACCTTGGGCAGGGAGAAGAACACCAAGCTGGTGCTCACCTCCGACATCCCGTTCTCCAAGAGGTACCTGAAGTACCTCACCAAGAAGTACTTGAAGAAAAACAATTTGCGTGATTGGCTGCGCGTCGTTGCGTCTGGCAAGGACAAATACGAGTTGAGGTACTTCCAGATCAACAACCAGGACGACGATGACGACGAGGATAACGATTGAGTTGTACGCGTTTCGCATAAATTTACGTGAATAAATTTTGTAAAAAGTGTGCCTTCATTTTCGCTTGGGTACTCCCCAGTTAGCTTTCCAATAAGATGCGATCTCTGCGAGCACTTGCATGCACTTTGAACTGGGGCATTAAAAGATGAGTGGCCCCTTTTGAAGCCTGCGTCAAAAGAGAGCAGTGCTTGAAAGACTATAACTGAGAGATCCGAGTGCAGGGAGCGTTATGATTGGCTGCATTTAAAATTTCGCGCCGTAGTTAAATGAGTAAACGCCCATTTCGCATTTTCAGGCGTTTTTTTACATACAAAAACAATGCTGTGTTTGACTGCGGTAGTTGCAGCAATCGGGACAGAGGAGAGCCTCGAAAGTGTCCTGTTACAGCCATAACCTGGCATTAAGGAGGCTAGTCCTGTGGCGGTGGTACACCACTAACAACACCTAATCAAGATGGACTCAAGTGGTTAGCGATCAGACTTTGGGAGTGACTGGCGCATGCAGACAAGGAACACTCGTTTGCCAGCCCCTGTTGCATGTGCATCACGTCTTCAGCTTTGGCCTTTGCTTGTTGTTCAGTGTGTTTAGCTAGTATTATTGCTATTAGTGTTGCTCAGGGTGGCAGGTTGGTTCTGTGCGTGTTTGACACAGAAACGAGCATCATCATGTGCCATTATCAGCGTTGCTGCTAACAAATTTAATCTCTGGGAATGTTTAACCTAAAATTTAAAAACAATTCCGCAATTACATGTTCACATTTAATATAGAATTAAATAGCATTTTATACCTTTGCGAAAACAATTTTAAACTCATTTATATTCTTTACTCCTTCAACACCACCATCATATTCGTATGGATCCAAACTTGTATGCTTTCATCATAACATTTGTGTAAAAACTGTGGGTAATAACCAGCTATTCAAATATATCTGGTATATCCACAGGATGGAAGACTTCTAGGCTACATTCCAGTTCATCCCTTGAGAAACTGAAAGGATCCTTGTTATCAATCAGTCTTATTTTAGCAGAATACCTACTAGATAAATCCACACTGTCAGCTAATACTTTATTATAATTCAATACTTTTAATCTAATAAAAAGAAAGTAATTAGTAAATTCAGTAAATTATTCCAATGTGTGCCTCCCGTCAACACTATAACCTCCCTTTCTACCAGCTGCTAGTAGTAGTAAAAATGTCCCAATGAAAAATTTTTTTGGTTATGTTGGCACGGCGCGTAGGAAGTTGAGCAAATCTTCATAATCGAGATAAAAATTGAATTATCATTCCTAGTCCATCATGGAACAAGAAATTTTATCAACGCTTAAAATCATAGGGTAAGAATTCCATTAAAATGCCCACAATATTTTACATATGATTACTTTTTAGGTATGATATCACTGAAGAGGAATACAGGGGGGCACTAACTGATGCCCCCAAAAGTGTTTCCTACTCAAAGATAGTCAATTTCATTACTAAAGAACTAGGATCCCTTTTGTCCCTCGATGAACAAGTTAACATTATCGCCGTACCTGAAGATTCGGTGTCATTTCTAATGGAAGTTAGTTCATTTCTCAGAGAAATAGGTAAATGCAACATTGTGCAATGTACAATTGCTTACTTTATCTAAAAATATTCCAATCTTCAGGCTGTTCCTATCAGTCACTATTTCAAGGAGCGATTGAAGATAGATTACACACACAAGATGACAAGCTGTTGCTCTTAGATTTTCTTTCCAGTAAATTATTAGCTGCAAGAATATATCAGGACAAGAAACCTGATAAGAAGATTAAACTTAAAGTGGTAAGATGTTTATTAATTCTAGTGGCAGTCCCTTTGTAATTACTAATGATGAATCATTATCTAATGCAGCAAGAATCTCCTGAAGCACATAATTTGCAAATGATGTTAAATACTCTTGAATGCCCCAAAGAGGCATCAAACTTGCAACTTAAAGAGTTGTTAGACAAACTGACTTTGAGACTGGAAGCAGTTGTTACTGAAAGAGGGAAGGATTTACTTGGTAATCCTATATGGAATCATCAACTTAGTGAACAGCAATGGGAGAAAATTGGAAACATTGAAGATGTTCTTCATTCTGAGTACACAATTCGAAGGAAAATGATGCTGCAACGACTGGATTGTACTATTCAGTCCTTTCAATGGTCTGACAAAATGAAAGACAAGGGAGAGATGATTATGAAAGCTTATGCTGATAGGAGAAAGCAACTGAAAGTTGAGCCAGATGTAGATGTCTCTAGTCTGTTAGCAGCTAGAGATGATTTGGCCATTATTGAGAAGACGAGTAACTCATCAGTTAGGAAGAACATGCAGAGTGATGTTAATAAAGTTGTTATTGGGCAGGTGAGTTTGAAATTACTGTGATTATGCTGTGAATGATTTTGTCTAATTAGGTTCCCGATCGTGGTGGTCGTACGGCCGAACAAGCCGTCCCTGCTCCGGACATGCCTTCCTGGCAAGCGCGTCAATCCGGCGGTCGGGGAGGTCGAGGTGGTGGTCGGGGCGGTGATCGTGGCAATCACCGCGGAGGCGGCGGCGGCGGTGGCCAGCATCAGAATCGACAATACCAAAAGCAGCAACAACAGAGTTTCGATTCTGCCGGGCCGTACACGACATCGCACCATCATCCAAGCGGCAATAATTACAATAATCAACAAAGAAACAATCAATACTATCAGAACAGCGGTAACCAGCAGTACGGAAATCAGCGACATGACGATCAGTATCAAAACGACCCGAAGCGCCCCAGAACTTTCGAGTCCTTTCAGAATCAGCGTCAAACTTACGCCGATCAGTACGTGCAAGAATCACAACACAACCAGCAGCATCAGCCTAGGCGAGGGGGCGGACGCGGAAGGAGTAATTATCATCGGGGCGGGCGTGGTGGTGGAGGCGGCGGAGGCGGATATGGGCAGAATTACTACTAAATGTGCTTTGATCTACTCGTAACCAAATGTATATTGGTTTAATCACTTTGTAAAATTAAAACCGAAACTTGCCATTTATCGTTACTTTATTTTGTAATTGCATTAATGGCAATATTTAATTTTGTAATAACATTTGTGTTCAAGTAATTCGGGAGTGTATTTATTATTTAAAACATAAAACACTTAAAAATATGGAAGTATATCTGATATAACCTTTCGAGTGCTTATATCGAAAAGATTGTAATCACATGAAAGAAGTACCAGGATGTAATTCTCTATGACATGCCAAATGACAGGATGATGTTTTGAAGGGAAAAACTGCCACTTGTGGACTCATTATCGACGGTGATGAGAAAAGCTGAGATAAGCCGCGATTTCTAATTTGATTTCGAGTTACCCATGTGACACCACTCGCAACTCATAGAATAAGTTTCCCCATGCGGCAGTTTTGATCATACATCGCACTTAGCTAATAATAGCTGCTATCTAATCTAAAATCGCTTTAACCAAATAGCTCAATCATTACAACACATTGGTATACAAAAATGACCGTTCAATAATATACAAGCAAAATTAAAACAATTAATATAAAACTTATAAAATCGCTCTAAATTTTCTTAAAATACGATGCGATGCTTCCAAGCCCTGCATTCTTACTACCCCTAATATTTTTATCACAAGTTTTATTCATCACTTTTGAACATTTCTGCGGTGATCGATTTCCTCCCGCACTCACTGTACCCAAACCATTACTATTTATTTCCTGGTGTAGTTTCTTAGCAACATGAAAGTCCAAATGACTAGCAATTTCATCCAGCTTGATTCTCTTGCAGCAATCTGGACACACTTCCGAATTATCATCCGTCATATCACCATTTCCCTTAGTTTTAGCTCTGTTTAAAAAATTTGTTATTTCTATCGTATCTACCTGACAATTTTTGCGCTTCTTACTGTTTGAGATCGTGTTATTGTTATTCTTATTCACTTTGGGACTTTTTGTTTTATTGCTGCTAGAATTCGCCTTAATCTTAGAGATACTTTTGGATTTTTCTAGTTTAACATTTGTTTCGTTGGCGACTCCTTCATTTCTAGTGTTATTAACAGTTCTATCTTGTTTATATAAATGTGCTTCTTCCCTGACCATTTTAATGGCAAAATGATAATCCATGTGGGAAACAATGTCCTCAACAGGGATTAACTTATTACATTCTAGACACAATTCTTTA
>JARRAA010001424.1:0-12587 GCA_030557295.1 Ecitodaemon sp. MM-2014
CACACTTTAGATAATTAAATTAATTGAAATACGGGTAAATAATTTAATATTTAAATTGTACAACTAGAAACGCACTGTAAATCGCAATAACGAATTCATTTGGTCGTCTTGCGCGTCGATTTTAAGTGGAATTATGCTCTAAATCTCTAAAAAATGGTAAGGGGCCTATGAAAAGGGCCGCAATGAAATTTGCTTCAATTGATTATCGGACGTGCATCGATATCGTTTCGTATTTATGATTTTGGGTCAAACGTTTCGTTCGTGATTTCGCCTTAAGTTCAACTAAAACGGTTTGCGCAAAAGAGTAAATGGCAAATTCTTATGAATAGATTAAATTCTTATTATAGATACGTTTAGATGAATAATTGACAAAGTACACCGTACGCAAACTTAAAGTTCGACGGAAGTAAATGGAGTAAACGTACTTAAGACGAAGATGTAATGTTAATTAACTTTAGACTAACAAAGAACAACAAATATCTATTATAAATATAACAAATTTCTTGTATAAAGTGTTCATACATAATTTAAGTATTTTCGAAATGCACATAATACTATTTTACTAACTTATGTACTTAAATTAATTCGATACTAATTACTGGATACTTAACGAGTGGAGACGAGACATGTAACCGCCTGGACGAATCTGGAGATGTCGTTTGATTGCGAATTACGTTCATTGCGATTGAGATTAGCGTGCAAAGTTAGGACCAAAACGTAAGTGGTTGCCAAATTCATTTCGACGTTTCACACTCCTCACACACGTTCACACGGCTTCGATTGTTATACTCATTACATACGATCGTACAACTTGTTACAACTCGAGCACTAGCCGTACCGCAATACGATGTCAGTATTAATTTATTACCGGATTTATCGACGGGGATCACACGCCTATGAACTGCCACTAACTTGCTGCGCTTTACTCTGATTGCGAGTCTGAGTTGTGATTTTGATCTGTCTTTTAGTATCTGCGCTGACGAGCGAAACCAGACAATCAGGGCGAATTTATTAAGTGTTTAATCGAAAAACTGCAATAACCATCTCGCAAATCTCACATCTACGTGTTACAGCAAAAACTACGAAATAGCATTAAACGACGGTGGACGGAAGCGCATNATTTATCGATTCGAAATCATTGTTTTCTCATCAATCTAATGCAACACTATGGATTAATAGCAATTAATTGTACATTATGGTTTGTGTTCCGATATAGTGTGTTTTTGTATAAAAAATAATTGAAAACAAGCCGCATATCTTGAAATTTGTATCCTCGTTTATCATCGGACTTATCTTTGAACACTTTATTTTTATCTGTACGGTAGACCGCATTATTCGAGTGCTAGAACAATCATATGGCTTTTTATTTGAGCATGATGAATTGTTTTATAATTACTTTGACTTATATTGGTTTAATTTAACAATAATCGGGACGTAAAATGTGTTGTCTTGGTCGTGTAACTTTAATTTTAGAATGGTTGCATGGTTATCGATCGCATTATCGAATTAGCCGTAATCTTTAAAAAGTGGTAGTAATGAGTAAACACCGAATTTTTAAAGCTTGTCGCCGACCCAGATACAATTGTCTGACACTTTATTAATATAAATATTTTAATCCCTTCTAAATCAATACTTAGGATGGAACGGGGATTTTCGCCTGCTTTTCGAACAGTGGGGATAATCCTCCTCCTGTCTCTGCCCGGCGCCAGGTGACATTTTTCGGTGGATATGATACATGCGATTACTTGTATAACTTGTATTATCTTCGTGTCTACCGTTAACAGCTGCTTTTCTTTTAGGACCATTGCCATTTGACCAATCGCAAAGGGAGTGCAATGAACATTTTCGATCATCGTCCTCTTGTTTAACGTAAATCTGCCCTTTTATATGATACGGATGGCAATGATCTCCAGATCTCTTGCGCTCGTGCTCTAATCTCGCAGGTGCGGATACTTTCCGCGAAACGACTTGCGTCACGCTACTCCTGTCTTCGGATAGCTTGCGTTCAATGACAATATCGACATCAAGTTCTCTGTAGCGATAGAGTATGAACAAACTGATGCAACTTAAGACCAAACAGCCTCCACCAACAATCGCCATTGGCTAAAAGTTTAACAACATTAAATGATTTTATAGCAACGTATAATCGCCTCTTACTCCAGGTGATTTGTGGACCTGTTCTAGGGTTAAACACGTATCCATTGAGACTGTTTGGACAACAATTGTTATCACCGACAAAGTAAAATTACTTATAATATTCTGCAAATTAAAAAGCTACATAGAGGGCAATCGTGTCTGTAAGGATACTTACGATTTTCACCCATAGGGATGGATTATTCACCGCATAGCCACAGCAAAAGATGAAATACAACGCCGTGGAATTGCATATTGTTGCCACTGCGCTACCAATGTTCAGTCGTCGATTTGAGGGATGATATCGGCAGTAATTTGAAACTATTACAATAAATAAATTGGCGCATAGGCTTATCTACAAAATAATAGTAGTTTTTACCACAAATCACATTAAAATTAGTTTGTAAGTATACATACAATCCCGACGAGTTGTAAACTTGCAGTTATGGTACATGCAAACTTTCCAGGACGAAAAATATTCCTAACGACGTCATCTTTCGTTTGATTGACGGGAATAAAGGAATTCAGATACAAGCGGGATTTCCTAGCTGCCATAGGTATTACAGACCGACAATGTGACTATCACAGAGTGAATCACGCCAATAATTGCTTCGGTTTTATCTTGCGAGCAAATAATGAGGCGTGTGTTTGACGGGTTCGGGGAAAACAACCGTTTTATGTTAAAGTTAGGTGATATAATAATCTAATCTCGTAATTGGATAATTAATAATGGATTTTGATACAATATTGTTATCTTTAGTTTATCTTAATTTAATGTAACAATGAAGTGATCAATCTAGTGATACAACTTCCAAAATAACATTAAACGTTTCAAAAATAACAAAACAAATTATAAACAAAATAAACATAGACAGTTCTGATTCAGATTTGTAAGAGTTGAATTGTGAACTTGTCAAATTGTTTATTATTGTTAAGATTCTGAGAAAAAGTGTTGAAGATGAGTCAAGCCGACGATAGATTTCGGTACGATTCCTACGAAGGATTGTATTTTAAACAGACCTCGATTATCCCAAGGTAGAGTGTCTACTTATATACGTAATTTACATTACGGTTATTGAATAAGCATATCTTTGCAGGAGTCATCCGATATTAATGCTGCCTCATTCGCGAACATGGGAAGCCATCGTCATCATCAGTATTATCCTACATGTTAAATTTATCTGCATCACGTTCACTTACTATTCGACTTTCGAGAAGAATCAAATTTACTACATGTTACAGTACACTTTAGATTTAATGTACGCTCAGTATTTAATTTTCACTTTCATACACAGGTACTTTGGTATTTCATTATTTACAATTTGATTGCTCAAGTTTCTTTAATGTTTTAGAAGTTATTCGATTCACAAGGATGATTATTGCTCCCAGAAGATGCCCTTTTTACATCTACTCATTGGAACGATCACTGCCGTGCCTCATTACTTCATTTTTGATAACATTATCATGCGAGAAAAGTATCAATTAATCAATCAAATTATTCAACTTAAAGTGATCTTTCGCCTGTGCCATGTCGTCCTGTTCTTTGCTCGCAAACGATCTGAGTGTGGTAATGTTAAACATCATTTCTATCTCTAGTCAATTTGACTAAAAGAGTGTTTTTACAGGATCCGATAGAAGGGTCGTTATAATATTCGAAACATTCGCATTCATCCTTGTCTACATATGCATGGTTTCTTGCATAATTAGTTTGCTGGGGTGCTACAATTGCGATTGGAATAATTGGACCACGCATCAGAAGGATGATTTCTTCGATTATGAGAATTTCGGCCAGCGAATGATGCACCCGATGGTGTTCATCGGAGGATTAATTTTGGGAAATTACAACGGTGTTCTTATACCGGAAACTATTGCCGAATTGACTGTAGTTTTGATCACTATGATGGTCGGTCTCGTCGTAAAGATAAACTTTTTGGTCGCCCCATTGATTAGCGAATATGTCAACTTGTATTGGAAATCGAGCATGTTCAAGATGCGCATGAACAAGATACATACACTCATGTGGTTTGAACATTTGGAGAAAAGTCTTCAAACCGAAGTGGTGGAATACTTTAATACCCTGTGGAATAAGCGGTCGGGAATATCGCACCATGATGCGAATTTCTACGAATTGTTACCGTTGTCGCTCAGAGTATGTTCTTATCGATTACCATAATAGTTTTCTGTAAGCATCAACAATTTTAGAGGGAAATAACGTTGGATCTTGGCTGGGATGCATTAATTCATTCCCATTTCTTTCGCAACGAAAGCCTGCCCGTGAAGTCGACAGTTGCGGACTTGATGCGAGGTCGTTTCATGCTGAAAGGCGACGTGATTTATGAATCCGGAGACATGAAAAGTACCCTTATATATATTGTATCTGGCATAGTCCAGTTGCTCTCCGACGAAGATGACGAAAGTCCCGTTTTGTCTTTCTCTTCCGGCACTGTGATAAGCGAATTCTCTTGTCTCATGATCGGAAAATCTGCGTGCCGATTACAATGCGCCACGTACTGCGAAATGCGCGTTTTGCACTTGCCCGACTTCTACCGGGGTATGAATTATTACAAGAGCAGTGTGAGGAAATTCCAAAAGCAACTTCGAGCTCGCATAAATTCCGCAAGGATGCTAATTCGGGGGAAAAGCATTGATCCGTTCGGCGATTTTTTTTCCTCACGACCGATTCGCAGAGTGAAAATGCAATGGAACAATATTCTTCATGGGCGGCCACTCATTGCTGCTTTTCATACTTCGAAATACATGGATTTGATTGCGCTCACAACTGAACAAGATTTAAAGGTACGTCTTTCATTCTCTTCGGGGAAACTTTTAAAACTTTAATTGTAGGTTGAAGTCGTTTGTTTAACGTCCAAATTCCCGTTGATAATGGATCCGAATTCGTCATTCCGAGAGTTTTGCGAAATGGTCGTTTTAATAGCGTGTCTAATCGAAACGGCAATCATTCCTTTTTCGGCAGCTTTCACCAGAGAACTGTCGCCGTTCTCACTCGGCTTACTCGTGCTCCTGGACATTGTCTACATCTTGGACATTTACTTTCAAGTGACTACTGCAATCGTAAAAAATGACATTGTCTACGTGAAGTTCACTGCGATTTTATTATATCGCGTTCAAGAAATATCCTTCTTGATTGATGTCATTGCTTCCTTGCCAATCGACTACCTATTTTATATGCAAGGATGCAGTCCTAGATGGTTTATTATGCTGAAAATACCGCGCATTTTGAAGATTTACAAACTGATAAAAATCGCGAGGAAGTTTCAGAAGAATATGTCCGACGCAAACAGCATTTTGGTCCTATTCATGAAGTATTTTATCCTGTGGATCATTTCGGCGTATTTATTCACTTGTTTGTTTTATCTTACAAGTTGTTATACAAGCGAATGTTTCCCGTTTTGTAAGTTTAAGTTTTCACTAAGGTTGATATATTACTTTGGACTGATTGTAGCATGGTATCCATACAACAAGGAGTTATCGGAGAAAACCAGCACAGTTATCTATCCAATGATGAGTTCCTTAATGTTTGTCATCAATATTCTCTCGGAAGGACACAAAGACAACTATCCGTACACGTATGTCGACACGTTCCTCTGCTTACTGTTGATCTTGTTCGTATTTTATTTGCTGCCGTTCATAACTGCGGAAATCACCGTGAATTACTACTGGAAAATGCGCGAAGAGTCTCGACACAAGAGCATAACATTTGCAATACTAAAATACGGCCATTTAAATCGACTCAAGCACGTTTTGACCAGCCGCATCGTAGATCTATTGGAATTCCGATGGAAGCACAATCAAGGATTGATATATCGATCTCCAACCGAGCTTTATTCCGAATTGCCCCAGAAATTGGACGCTCGCGTTCGCGAAGCCGTCATCGGGGAATGGCTGGATAAGCAGGTGCTATTCGAAACTTTGAATGAACAAGTGCGCAAGAGAATTGTGCACACGGCCCAAGTAATATATTATCACAAAGGGGCTAAAATAATCCAAGCAGATGAATTGGTGGAATGCATTTATATCGTCAAAAGGGGCATATGCAAGGTCACTAGTAAAGCACCTGGAGATGCAGAACGCAAAACCCAACATACCACATATTCGTCAGGAGCTTCGTTTCCTGTGGTTGAAGTGATACATAAAGTACCAACGTTCCTAAGCGTCGAGGCGGCAACCGCCGTCGATTGCATATTAATTCCCTTCGGACCGTTCAAAGAAATAATCAAATATGATATACCTTATTGCTCGGCGTTCTTGTCAGCGCTGGAATTACACAAGCAGACGTTTCAAATAACGTTAACGAGAGCGCAATATTCGCAAGATGATACGCCACCGAAGAGGATTATTGTTGCCAATCATTTTAAGTACGAAATTGATGATAACATTGAAGTGGAACCAAAGAAAACCACTTTATTTAAGAGAACTATTAATCCCCACAGTAAGATATACATTGTCTACGAAATATGTCGTTGCATCTTGGCTGTATTTCAATTTCTGCTTATAACTATGCACTTGAATCTCCTCTATGAATACAGGTAAAAAATAAGCGTATCATAGTCGTAGTTATATACCATTAGATTTATTTTTTAGATTTACAGTCAACACATTAATCATTGCTTGTGATTTACTCAGTTGGATTGATATCTTCATAAGGATTCGTCTGCATTATTACCAAGCTGACGGCATCCTAGTAACGGACTTCAAAGCGGTTGCAAAATACTACATGAGACATTCATTTGCAATCGATTTCTATGCGTCGTGTCCGTTTTCGACGCTATCCGTTGATACCATGATCAGCCCCACGCATCCAGTTCTAGTAAGACATTATCTGCTGGTTCTATCAAGACCTCTTCATCTTTATCGCGTGTTCATTGGAATATCGTGTGCTTGCAATCGTACTAAAATTATTGCAAAGATTCATACAGTTCGAATACTGTGCATACTCCTGGTTTTTGTCATTTTGGCGATTGCTGCTGATTTTATAGTTTTGAGCACGTGCGTCGTCAATTTTCAATCCATCACTTGTCCCATAAACGGTTGGACCGGAGGAGAAATTGAGGAAATCCGACCACCTACGACCCTGGCGCATTATCTATATATCGCAGCGATGTATCTTCATGGGAGTTCTTATAATGCGTATTCTCCGCCGAGTAACTACAGTTACACGATGAATGTAATATACACAATCGTATTTCTTTCGATTGGATGGATTTTGATTACGAAAATTGTCAGTCTTGATGTAAGTTGGGTTTATAATTACATCGCAACGTTTGATTCATAAATATTTGTAGTTGCATGGACTATTCATGACTTCGATGATCCAAAACATCAGAACCACTTTTCAATCGTTCGCAAAATTTGAAGGTATTAATCCGCAGTTAACTGAAAGACTATTGGAAGTAAACGCCTTTCGTACAAGGGACACTGACAGACACACATTGGAAGAAGTATTTAAGATAATGCCACCGAGTTTACATAGAGAAACATCGTTTAGTTTGTATTACCCGGCTCTGACGAAGAGTCGCCTGTTCATGGGAATTTCCAAATTTCACCTACGAAATTTTGCCTATCACGTAAGAACACTCACAATCAGATCCGACGAAATGCACCTGTTTATGTTTTTAGTTCAAGAAAAGGCAGTACATGAAAGACGATATCATCATTCGAAACAACGACATTAACAAATACATTTTTATTGTGAACAGTGGCAGTGTCGCCATAACTTTAGCAGGCTACGAATTGGCGATGTTAGTGCGTGGAGGAATGTTCGGTTGTTTAAGTGACCAAACAATGTTTCGACAAACTATCGATGCACGCGCGAAGATGCACACTGAAGTAATCTATATTGAGACTTCGCTTTTAAACGGATATATTTACGATATCGGAGAAATTAAAAGTCGCATGGCCCGATATATTCAACACCAAGTAGAATACGTCGAAAATATGGCCGCCAATGTTGAAGAAATTTCTCTTGCGTCATCTATGGGAAGTAATCCACATGGTAGAGCAACTGATAACGTTTTCAAGCAATTTAATAAGAATTATAAGCGGTTTCGAGTGTATAATTATTTGCTCAATGTTCATTTGCCCGTGCTCAGCACGATGTTCGTTCTGATCTATCAAATGGTCGCGATCAACGGGAATTTGAATATTCAGTTTTATGTATTGTGAGTTCCAAAGATCTTTTTGGTAATTCATTCAATAATTGTTAGTTTCTAGATTGTACATATTGGACTGTTTCTTTATATTGAAAATTCTCCTTGGATTTCTTCTGCCGTACGTGGACCAAACATCTGGACTCATAATTACGCATTCCCCAAAGATTGCTTTGCGTTATTTGAGAAATGAGTTTGCTTTGGACTTTATTGGAGTTCTAATGCCCGAGTTATGTTTTGGTATATTGATAGAATCACAATTTCATAATGCGTAAGAAATTGATGTTATTACTATGCACGATGGAAGATTTTCCCTAATTTTTAGTAATTTTTGTTTCAGATTACTTACTTCTAACCGCCTCCTTCGTATTATATATCTTTTTCAATATTATCGTACGTGCAGCAAGGAACATAGATTGACGCATACTTTACGTTGGCTGTTCCTCGCCTATGTCACGCTCATCTACATACAAGTCTTCACAAACATTTGGTATTTCGTCGCGTGTACACTCCATGAATGTCGTTACAGAAAATTTGTATCTCACGATCCCGAAAGTTACCAGCCAATGGAAAGTATGGCACACAGTTTTCTCTATTCCTACACACATGTGGTAAACTATTTCACCGGCAATGGACTGTCCGCTACCAAACCTCTGAACGTGGATGAAATCGTTGTAAATTTATTTCTCGTCGTCTCCTCCATTTTCATGTTAAACACACTCAGCGGTAGATATGCCTTTGTGCATTTCATCGATAACTACTATTTGGGCTACTACAAGAATCAGTTGAGAGATGTGAAAACACACTTAACTACTTTGCGCGTCTCCCCGTCGATCTTGGAAAAAGTGGTTAGATATTATGACTTCATCTGGAAAACTCAGCGAGGCGTACAGACGCCCAGTTTGATACCGGATTCGAGAAGATATTTGTGCGAAGATATTATGCTTGATTTGTACTCCGAAGTATTAATGAAAAGTGACGTTTTTAAAAATGCCCACATGGACTTTTTCAGGCAGCTGGTCGTGCATATCAAGCGAGTCGTTTATTGCAGGGCGATGATAATTGTCCAACAGGACGAAGTAGACGGAAAGATGTATTTCATTCAAATAGGCAAAGTCAAATATATTTACGTGTCAGAGACGGGAGATATGGATACAGTTGGATTGTTGTCTTCTGGGCAAAGTTTTGGCGAGGAGCAAGGATTGATGGTTGTTCCACATGAGTACACTTTTATTGCTGAAACTAAAGTTGTTGTTTTGACGTTGGAAAAGAGAGAATGGGCGTATCTATTACGTTTTTTTCCAGCAACATATAATAATATTAGGCAATATTTAAACGAACGGCAAGTAACCGGTTATAAAGATTTTTAAGTTTCAATAATTACTTTAATAAAATTTATAATCGTGTTCGTGTCAGATTGTGGAATTCTCTTGACTTGTGGAATATTACATGAAATTTGACTTGCTGATTTCTGAATTTCGCCTCAAACCCAGGTTCACAGATCCCATGGCGAAATAACTCTTACAATGAAGTAAAGGGAATTAGTTTGTAATAACATAAAGGCCAAATAATTTAGTGTTAACTACATTTTTAATAATAGATAAATTTATATCGTACAAAATCACAAAATACATAAATCTAATAAATCTAACATATGCTTACCAATCAATTTCGACCAAAACTAATGTTAATAACACTTAAATTAATATTTACTCTTTATGATATCGGCGGCATATTCTGCGTGCGACAACGTTGGAATATTGATGTTGCCGGTTACAATTTTTGGCATAATGCTGCTATCGACAATACGCAGATTCCTGACTCCATAGACTTCTAGATCTTGATTGACGACTGACACCTCGTCAATGCCCATTTTGCATGCTCCCGCGGGATGATATAGAGTACTACCAAAGTTTCTGAAACTGCACACCCAATAGTCATCAGAATCGAACTCTAGGTGATCACAGTTAGGTATTGCAAAGTTGACAATTTCAGCGTTGAATGCTTGCAATGCCGGTGTAGCGACCATCCTATTCAAATGTCTAATCGCCCCGAGTAGTGCCTGCACATCATACTCATCTGTCAGATATCCAGGGTAAATCAGAGGATGAGTTGAGATATTGGCATTAGCCAACACAATATGTCCCCTTGATCTGGGATGAGATAAAATTACCATCACAAATAACAGGGTATTTTCTTTATTGATCTTCATAATGCTAGCAGAAGATGCTTCATTGAACCCCATTTTTAAGAGAAGGCTTGGTGTCGCGTAGGTATTGTTTTTTGGCAGAGTCACGTGCATGAATTGCACGTTTGGATGAGCATGTTGAGAATTATTACGAGTGTTAATCCAGCCCACAAATTCGATAATGTCAATTTTACCAATTGGTCCAGTTCTATTTCTGCAATAAATTTCCATGAATTCAGTAAAATTTCTTTCTATCGGAAGGCCAGGTAACTGCACAAAGGCGCCATAGAAAGCCAAATGGTCCTGAAGGTTCTGTCCTACTCCAGGAAGATCTTTAACGACCGAGATGTTATATTTTTCGAGTTCAGCTTTCGGTCCAATGCCTGATAACAAGAGTAAATGAGGAGAGTTGATTCCTCCAGCTGCAACAATAACTTCCTTAGTAGCATATAGTTTTCTTCCGTCGGCTAATTCGACTCCAATGGCAGTGGGACCTCCTTTCTTGGTGTACAAAAGTCGAGCGACTTGTGCTTTAGTCATAATACATAAATTATTACGGTTATTAACTGGTACAATGTAACCTTTAGCAGAATTGTAACGTTGATTCTGATAAATCGTTGCATTAACATCTTGGTAACCAATTTCTACACTTTGGTTGTTGATCGGATAGCCGAGATCTCTAGCAGCATTCATTAATATTGTCCTTGTTGGTACTGTGCTTTTATAAGAAGTTGTTTGCATCTGTCCGAAAACTCTATCAAAATAGGGTTTCAGTGTATTCCAGCCCCAACGACTGAGACCCAAAGATTGCCAATTATCGTAATCTTCCCGATGTCCGTATATAGCCAACATAGTGTTGATTGTACTTCCTCCTCCGATGGCTTTACCTTGGGGCCAGTTACAACGTTGGTTTGTCAAGCCAAGGCAATATGGTCCGCGTTCAGTTTTGAATTGCCAGTCCTCAGGGGTCATTTGCAGAGATAAGTAAGTCAGAGAAGCCTGCAAACACCCAGACATTATCAAAATTTTATGATTTCAATAGGAAGTTACCTCTGATAATTCACTCGGGGCATCTCCAGCTTCAATTATTAACACGTTCCAGTTTGGGTTCTCGCTCAATCTAGATCCTACCACCGTTCCTGATGATCCCCCACCAACCACGATGAAGTCATAATTCCTGGTTTGTTCCACATTACATGCTGTGTTATACAATCTTCTGTCGTACAACGGACATTGATTCAAGTACGAAGCAACAAAAGCTAAGAAATTTAACGTGGCTGTTGACCAACCCATTTTATTACTGGAATCTAGGCAATAGCTGGTTAGTATCTATTTATACTTATACATGGAATGCAACGCGATAAAACTAACTAATTAACTAACTAACTAGATAATTAACCAACCAACGAACGTGTAGCTATGGCATTTTCATAGTTTTAATAGTTTGAAAATTATAGATTTAATAGGCATTTTTCTTATTATTTTCAATTTGGATTCAACTCGAAGAAAATACATCGTTCGGTATAATGTGCTTTTAAGCCCTTTACTCATGCTTAAAATAATTTGAACGAATATTTGCAAAATTGTATGTTATTAACTGGTTTACGTCATATACAAATCGTATAGTCATGTCATGCAAAAAAAACTTCTAGAACATCAATAATAACTTATTAGAATCAAGTTATTATTGCTGTTTTTGAAGTTTTTTTGTTGTTCACCCACCAATTACTATCAAAACTAATGTTGGAAGATTGATGTTGCCTGTTTTAATTGTTAGCATAATACTGCTGTCGACTAGACGCAGATTCCTGACCCCGTAGACCTCTAAATCTTGATTGATGACGGATATATCGAAATTGCCCATTTTACATGTTCCCACAGATGATATACGGTAGTGGCAAGTTTCTGAAAGCGCACACCCCCTAGTCGGTGAAACCTTGTAATTTGTAACGGTTTCATATGTAATAATCTTTGTGTAATATTCACATGTATAATGTTTCGAATAAATTATGGAATATTAAATGGAATTCGTTTTATTTTGTGCTCCTAATAATTGTTTTCAGGTTTGTGTGTTCGGAATTAATTAAAATATAACGTTA
>JARRAA010001427.1:0-10761 GCA_030557295.1 Ecitodaemon sp. MM-2014
GTTTTTCGCTAATTGACCACGGGATATCATAGAAATAAGAGGCGGGATCAAGAGGCCGAAACAAATTGGGCACAAATCCTGCTGTGGCCCGAGGATTTTTTCCTCGTTTCGGGTAATGCGAGCTGGAAAAAAAGACTAAGCTGCTGGGTATTGTGTCATAAAAGGAATAAAATATCAAAACTCGTCCAGAATTATCAGTTGCCGAGATTTATCTTTGAAAGATGTCCAATAAATCGGATAGGAACTTTATTCAGCGATATCTCCATTGTTTATTTGTGGAAACTCACCAAAATTTGGTCAAGAGTTTTGATTCCTCATATTTTTAACTTGGCATATTTGTTATGTCAAAAATCTACCCCCAAGTAACCTCCCCTTAAAGTCCACAGTGATCAAAATCATACAAAATTAACAGTCTGAGGTTTCTAAAAATAAAGACAGTACTGGTAATATGTTATTATGTATATTACGTCAAAATCCCACCCCAATCTAACCTCCCAGTAAAATAAATCGGATAGAAACTTTATTTAGTAATATCTCCGTTGTTTATTAATAAAAACTCACCAAATTTTGGCCAAGAGTTTTGATTCCTCATATTTTTAACTTGGCATATTTGTTATGTCGAAAGTATACCCCCAAGTAACCTCCCCTTAAAGTCCACAGTGATGAAAATCATACAAAATTAACAGTCTCAGGTTTCTGAAAATAAAGACAGTACTGGCAATATGTTATTATATATATTACGTCAAAATTCCACCCCAATCAAACCTCCCAGTAAAACAAATCAGATAGAAACTTTATTCAGCAATATCTCCGTTGTTTATTAGTAAAGACTCACCAAATTTTGGCCAAGAGTTTTGATTCCTCATATTTTTAACTTGGCATATTAGTTGTGTGAAAATTCCACCCCTATATAACCTCCCCGTAAAGCCCATGGTGATCAAAAACATACCAAATAAAGAGTCTGATGTTTCTGACAATAAAACTAGTACTAACAATATGTTATTCCGACTCTATGGAAAATAAAAGTTTCCAAGTCGTAAGCTCCGCAAGGAAAGCGTCATAACACTCGAGTGAACAGCGCCCGAAGAAGAAATCTGTCTTGTCTTGTGTAAAGTGTTTTACGATTATTTGATGGGCGCGCCGGGTCCTTATGCTCGTGCACTCGAACGTCTTTGATTCGATATTAGGGAAAGGACGATCCGCGAGCGAGTAACAGAAACTGTACCGAACGACGTGCGTACGATCCAGGACGCCGAGTTTACTACGAGAGCGAATCGACACTCAAATCCTCCGCTCGTCGTTTGCGCCTTCCTGCTACTCTGCTTGCGCGTCGTCTAGATGCAAACGGCCGGCGTTATATTTCATCGCCATGGCTCATAGAATTTCATTAGGTCTGCGGGAACGCACGAAAATTCGGCGGCAGGAAGGCAGGAAAATGTGGAAAACAAGCCGACGCCGAGAAGGGTCGGAAGCGCGCGATCGCGGCGACGAATTTTCCCAACGCTTCGCGCCCTCTGGGGGGGGGTTGGTCCCTCTCGCGTGCGCGCGTAACATCCTCCATCGAACAGATTATGTATATTAAGGATATTTATGGTTATTATTTTGATTTCGTTATTATTTTATTTCGTCGCCGGGGACGCTGGGAGCGCCATCTATCACCGCTCGACGCGCCGACTTGGTTTATAGGTTATGGCGCTCATGAATATTCCGACCTGGAAGCGCGCCGATAAACACGCCGATGAATTACACTTTCCCTCATCGATATGATAATCAAATGAGTCATTAAGATCGGCGCCGCTGTGTTTCGGCAGGAAGACGGGTCCATGATCGGCGGGGTCGCTCTTGTTCCAAGAGTTCTGAGAGCTCGGCGCTTCCTTCGATTGCGATCCTCGGCGGAACCGAATCAATAACATAAAATTTACGAGCGCCTTCGAACGAGATCCAATAAACAACGAGGTCCGAGGGATTATTGCCGAATGCGTTTCGGAATCAGTATCAGATCTGCCACTTAGACTTCGATTACAGTCGGAGCCCGGGAGTGACTTGTGCTGGCGATTGCGCGACTTCCTTCTTCCTGGCGCTTGATTTGTTTTATATCATCGCCTTTGAGTGGCAATCTTCGGCAGTTGCCTTTTATGCCTTCCTGATAGCGACGCCTGGCCGGGGGAAATAAATTATCCCGCTTGCACCCTTGGCGTCGACGAGGTCTTGACACCATGTCAGGGCGGATTCTACAACTGCGCGTTCGGCGAACGACACGCGATTGTTCAGCGGCGGGCCTGTTTTGTTGCGCGATGACTCGAAGGATTTTTCTCGGATTCCAATTTTCCTCGAGTCAAATTTTCCTTCGTCATCAATGTCATGTCACTTTGACATCATCCCTTACTATCGCCATAAATCTTTGGCTCGTTTTATTCAACAGTTTCTCTTAAACCTACACATTTTCGGAAACTTTCAATCGAGTTATCTCTGCGTTTTCTCATCGCATTTCTACCGAACGCACAATTTCCATTTGCATGCTTGTTACAGATTAATGAGCATTCGGTTGTAGCGTTGAAAACAAAACTGCGCGAACAAATCACGTCTTGTGCAAAATAACGTGCCGACAGCGCGTTTTGCGTCGGCGCTGCGCTGAATCATTGCTTAATCGAATAATGATTAATTGAAATTGCAATGGTTAATTACTTTACGCGTATTTTTGTCCGGCGAGCGTATAAATGAATAAAATTTACGCGCGACAAGTCTAACGACAGCGCGCATATTAAACGCAAATCGCAAACGCCAAACGCGCGCATTTTACAAATGCGAAAGCAAGCGACTCGCAGTTTTCCCGCTCGGCGCCCACTAAAATATTAAACGCGCCGCCGAATTATACGAATTTATCGATTGCTGCAAGCGCGCCGTCATTAATTCCGCATCAAACCGTTTAAGCGAATGTCCCGATCGCTTTTTACGCGATCGCTTCGTGCTTTAAATTCGCTCCGCGGATAATTGCCCGATAGCGTGATTGCGGACCCAATCACGATGCCGTTGGCGATAAGGTTCGTGACTTTGTGAACCCGCGCGACGCGTGGTTTTTCCTTGAACAAACCCGCTTCATATTTAATGATGATTTATAAGGAAAAACTCGATTAACACTTTTCGTGTGCTCCCGCGTCTCGTGCGCGCCGAGTTTCCCGACAAAGTGGCCAATTTGTCGTGTGGGAACATTCTTGAAGTGTGGCGTAATCAAACAGCAGCCGTAATTCGCTCAATTATTGAACGTCGCGAATAAAAACGAATAAATTTCGTGTGCTTGGCATGTGTCAGCGTTCACATTCAATCATCCACGCGGCGCGTGCTCGGCAAATGGAAGAAACTGGTAGTGGCGAATTATAAGTGTTTGGAAACCTGATCGCAAAAATACGTAGAAACTTTGTCGTGTTTATCTACAATTCCCCGGCTCGCCTGGTGTTATTTCAGCGCCGAATTTCCTTTGTCGCGCGCGGAGAGTTTACGAGTGCCAGAAGCGTCGGCGTGTCTGGAGGAAAAACCCCAGGATGCAGGAAGACGCCGACGATTCTCCTACAAGCTGATATAACTTGATACAAGACGCTCGTCTACAATGAGACTTGTTATCTTTAATTAAAGTGCTCTTAATTTTTAATTATCTTTTAATGGAATCGCACTACGGCGCCAGACGTAGATTGAGAAGTTAATCCGAATATCAGAATCAATTATTCGAAAATAACATTAGCGCATGCAATTACCCGCGACTGCGTGTAATTGAATTAGAATAATTGCATAAATCAACCTTATTGCGCAATAATTTCGCTCGCGCGCGGATGAAAATCAGCTCGCCGCGCTTAACGCACGCGCGCCTGCGCAGAGAGATATTACCGACGCCAACTTCGCATGCGAATCAGTTGTTAGTCGCATTGTGCCTTGCGTGCGCGCTATCGGAATGGCGTTCGCGGCTCATAAAATGTTTAACAATAAATCCGAGTAATTAATTATCGCATTGGCAATGGGAACGTGCGCGCGCGCCAGTCCGTCGTCTAGCCGAGTTGGACTCGACGCGGCTGAGACACCTGCGCACGCCCGAAGCGCGCTGAATTCGCTTTTATTGCTGTCAGCGTAGGTGCGTTCTAATTATAAATCTTCGCGTGGACGTGCCGTCGAATGGGTGAATTTTTTTACTGTCCTATTATGACCGTTAATGACTTCCAATCCACACACACGCGCCCGCTTTGTTTGAGTTATTGGAGTGCGGACCCGGAGTTTATTACGGTTTAGTGGCTTCGCTGCGTTTTAATTACGAGGGTGTGTTATCTGTAAACATTTGGACGTCACGCTTCGATTGATTTTTATCATTAGGAATTAATTTATTGACTTCGTGGGTGAAAAACGAGATAAAATTGCAGTAAAAAGTAAGAAGAAATTGGGGATAGGAGATAGAAATTTCTTTTTTGCATATCTTTGTTATTGTATAATTAACTTGCGTGACATTTTCAGGAAGTGTTTTAGTACATCGATAAATTATGTTGACATAGACAGATATAATAAATTTTATTTCGATAAGACTTCCCTAGTTGGGCGTTTCTTTGAAGTCAAATATCTTCGTGGTTTTTCTTTCGATTAGCTTCAAATTTGTTTTGGATAAATTATTAGCTCCATATTTTCATTTAATAAGTCAAAAATTAGTAAAATTCGATTAAGAATCCACCCCCAGGAAAACCCCCCAGGTCAACTTTTTAGGTGATCAATTCTTGCAAAATCATGAGGAGACGTTTTTCCTTAATATATTATCTTGGCCTAGAGTGATATAGATCATTTGATTTGGATATCCCCCCACTAGCTGGACCTTTCTAGTTGGGGATAAACTACAAAGATGAATATCTCAGTGGGATTACTTCGAATTAGTTCCACATTTGCATATATTATATTATTAGCTCCATATTTTCATGTAAAAAGGAAGAATTGGCAAAGTTCGGTTGACAGACCACCCCCAGAGAAAGCTCCCCATCTCAACCTGTAAGGTGCACAACCTTAATATATTATCCTGGTCTAGCTGGGCCTTTCTACTTAGGGAAAGACTATGAAGTAAAATATGTCAGTGTTCTTCCCATCGACAAACATAAAATTCGCAGAGGATATGTTATTAGCTGCCCCCTTTATATTAAGAAAGGAACTATGTTAAATTTTAACCTGGAACATACTCCCTGTAAACCCTTCTAGTTGCATGTTCGCTTCGAATAGATTCCACCTATCTACGAGTACATAGTCACCAACTTTACGAGTGTATCGCATTGCTCAGACAACTAAATCAATGTGCAAATCATAAACAAGTCCCTTCCCTGCTCTTCTCCAACGTATAATCTGTAAGTCCAACGGCAGCGTATTTTTTACCGAACAATGGATTAAACCCCAAACGAAGTTGCATTTAATTTTCTCCGCGCTCGTTTATTTCCGCCGCGGCGTTGGATAATGACGAATAAAGCAAATGAAATTTATTCCTCCTAATAAAACGCGCAATAAAGCGGCGCGCATTACGCGACTAATAAAACGAGAACACGAAAAATAGATATCGCATGCTTATGAGCCATAATAGTAATTAAAAAATTCCCCGAAGATAAAAAATAACGGCGCAAGACGGCAATATGCACTTTTGGCGTCCGGAGCGAAGGCGGCCGGGGGGGGTTGAGTTACCGCATCGGGTGAATTTTTAACCGATAGCGATCGCTACCAACAAGGGCGGAATGCACAATGTCAACAACGTATTTTTCCGTTTCTTTCCGGCTCGTTCCGCGTCCATTACGGAAGGACGATTTAATCCCCGCCGAATAGAACAAAACGCTCTCAGCGACGTAAGCTGCTAAGCGTTTCAATTAATTATTCACCTACCCCCAGGTATGCGGCTCATGAATAATTTAACAATTAGCGCTCATTCGTGAGGCGAGACATTCCAATTATGAAAATCCGGCGTGAATAATTCAGCGCGATTCGTGACGCGTTTCGCCGACGATTACCTACAAAATCAAAGATTAGCGACCCCGAAAAAATTCTCTATTGCCCCGCACTACTTCTCGGAACACTGGGAACTAATTTAAGTAAGAATAATGATCTCAGTGTTTGCCTTTCGAGCTTTGGAGCGCGCCGTGAAAACATAAAAAATTTAGGCGAACAACTTTCAAACGTCTAAACTCGAAAGTCCTTAAACAATTCTTTTTACGAGTACAAAAAGATTAAGACTAATTATACCTTGTTCGAGACTTTTGGGCACCCTTTTTCTGGAGCGACGAAGGGCGCTCCGTGGAAGTGCAGCCGACGTTCTTGGGAAGCACCCTTCTGCCAGAGGAAAAGTTACGAGTTTGTTCGCTATCAAAAGGCATAATTCTTCAAGCTTTATTTTTTACAGACGTCTTAAATTTTACGCTTTCTTTTTTATTGTTTTATTTATAATGCTCCGGGAGCAAACACTGCGCCTGCTCCTGGGGTGTAATTCTAATTATTAGGACGCCTTTTAAGAGGATTAGCACAAAATTAGCATTATTACGCTTAAGGAATAAGGAGAATACGAGACTTGGACTTAGTAATGTTCTCAAATGTTTTTTTTCTTTGAGGAGGTGACTGTCATGTTGTCCCGTTGAAAATATCACGAAAATCGACCAGAAAACATGGAAGTTGCGAGTATTTTAAGTTCCTATCTGATTTTTTGATGTTGCAATTAGGGTAGTAAATCTATTTTAGGGATATATCGCAGAATTAGCAATATTACGCTTCAGAGAGAACGACGAAAAAGAGAAAATATAAATGTACGTCGTAATAACCCTCAAATACCGGTACAAATTGTGAAGATTTCAAAGAAGGGTTCTTGGGGAGGTGACTTAAAATATATAATTTGAATATATTTTGATTCCAGGTTATAAATATGAGGAATTAGTAGTCTTGTTGAAAATTCCACGCAAATCGACGAATAAATATGGAAGTTGTAAGCATTATAAGATTCTATCCGAGTTTTTGACGTTGCAATTGGGGTAGTAAATCTATTTCAAGGATACATCACAGAATTAGCTATATTGTGCTTGATAAAGAAGGAAGAAAATGAGAAAAAATAAATGGTCCTATTAACGTCCTCAAATATCAGTAAAAACTGCACGGATCACGATGAAGGGTTTCTGGGCAGGTGACTTAAAATATATATGTTGACTATATTTTGGTCCTAAGTTACAAATATGAGGAATTAGAAGCTCCGTACAAAATTTCATGAAAATCTACCAATAAACATGGAAGTTGTGAACATTTAAATTCTCTATCCGATTTTTTTGAGGTTAGAAGGTCGTAAATCAATTTCGGGGATACATGTTCCGTGCGGTTTGGTGTAGTATGCGCCCAACAGCCTTGGACTAATATTTCGTGTGGCGGAACAGAGCGTCGGACCTAATTACTGGAATTAATCGACATTAATTACGACGCCCCTTCGTCGCGTTCGCGCCGCGACGCTCAATTAATAAGCTCCCGGCGCGGCGGCGCAGGCGACGCCGACGAAAACGGCCGCGCCGCATTGATTTATCATTATTGTTACATTGTAATAATCCATTGTTTATTATAAATCGTCCGCGCCGCGTGTGCGCCCACACGTCATTACGCAAATTCGCCAATCCCATTACTTCCCGACTTCACGCACATAAATTTACAAATGCATTAATTTATCAATATAAATTGATCAATTACAAGATTACCGCCGGCGCAATTAATCTAGCTTTAACCCTTAACGCGAAGCGAGACGAGAACGCACTGTATGTTTTACAATAAAACGAAATACCGAAATGCGAACGAATGAAATATGCAGGTTCCATTAGTCGAAATATAATAAAACAGTTAATAACTTATTAAACAGCGCTACAATTTGCACGTCCCCGCGGGTTGGAATAACTGAAATTGGCGCATTTTGTAATTTCCGTTTTGCGTTCCATCGCGCCGGACTCGTAAATTGTTACATTGTATCCGCGCTGAATTCGATCCGCAACTTTGTTGTTCCGCTAATAGCGAATGGGTAACATTTGCTTGCGCGCCGAACTTTAGAGTGGCGGAGTTATGTGCGTTTTCCCTCGCTTCACCTTTAAATTAAATGCGGAGATTATCTCGGCGAAATTTTACTAGGGAAATTGATGGTGATTGAAAGTTGCCCCGCGCGCGCCGGAGTGCGCCTTTTACCGCCGCGCCACCTATTGACTCCGCGACGTTTATCTAAACCTCCCTCGGACGCCCGGCGCTCGTAAAACGCATACATTGTGCAATGAAGATCGCGGATCGTAATTTAAAGCGCTTTAATAGCCTCCGAATCGCAACTTGCAATTATGACGTCAACGTCGCTCGCGCCTTATCGACGTTCGCGTAAATTTGTTGCGCGCGCGCGGCGGCGGCATTAGTTCCGTTCAAATTGCTTTTTGATTTAGGAGCGTCCGCGACGCGAGTTTATGGAAATCTATGCGAGTTTTTGCCGGCGCGCGCGCGGGATTATTTATTCGCCGAGTTTATCTTGGCGACGCGGAAGTAAACGCGAAGGCGCCGGCGACGCTGTAAAAATCAACGCCGGGGGTGGCGCCCTTTCGTCGACACCTTGTTACTTCGCGCGCGCTGCCGCCGGCGGACCAAGACGACGACGACTATTTACTTGCGTTTTATTATCGTCGGAACAAAAGGATTGCGCCACCGAAATTGCGCGCCGTGTAACTCTGTCAACTTCCTCGTTATTGCTGTAGTTTTAAAACTAAACTCGACTTAAACTAGCGTCGTTATAGTTTAATTTTCTTTGGACGCGAGGAAATTTAATACATTGTGTGGAAGACATAAATTCCGACGAAATTTCGAGCGAAAAGCAACAAGACCGCTTCGAGGACAGACGAGGGGTTTTTCTGGGGGTGACTTCCGAATGGAATTTTGTAAATTGTTTTATCCCAGTTTGCAAATATGAGGAATAAGGACTCCAGTGCGAAATTTCATGCAAATCGCACAATAAACAAGGAAGTTATGTTGAGTCGAAGTTTCTATCCAACGTTTTGGCCGTTTTTAGCAAGTTAACTGCTATTTTTGGTTAGTTTCCAGTGTTGTAGACGCACGGTAACGAATAGCCTTCAGTTCGAATTTGGTTTAACTCTACATTTTCCAAATGTCAAGTGGAATACAGTGTCAAGTGTCACTCCAACGCCCCTAGTTGGTTTGCGAGCGGATGCGGAAACTCGCACCGTTCCGGGCGCACGCACCTCCGTGCGCTGGGTGCCATCTCTCAATTAGGGGGTGTGCAAGCCTGGCGTCGAGTAAATGCGACTCATTAAGTTAATTTCGTTGCGCCGCGTCGATGCATCTCTCATTGTCAATCGTGATGCGTGCCAGAAGCGAACGATTTTTCAGTATTACCGCCGCCAGCCTCTCCCGACGTCCCCGCCGAACGGCCGACCGTTGTCTTTTTTATCGTGCAACCCTTAATGTTGTCATTTTCTCATATGCTTCCTCTATTTAGGGATGTTTATGACTTTCAGGTACGCCACTCGACCCCTATCACTTCAATTTCCATCATCGTCGTCGCTCCGCTGCGATCGCTCGTAAAAATCGTCACGCTCGACGCGCATGTTGACAAACACCGAAAGGAGTGCGCCGAAATATAAAATCCCCGATTTGATTACGGCGATTCGAATCAATAAAATGCCCTCATTGTCAAGGACAGCGTCTGACGCTGGCGATAAAGTTGCGCCGCACTTTTTTTTATGTCCGGACTTGTTTTAAATAAGCCAATCGTAAATCATAGGACTTTTACGATTCGCGACTAAAGCTGGCACTGTCCTAGACGCTCCATAACTGCTTTACTACGCCGATGCGTTACATATTCACGCTGCCCTTCGCCGACGTGCAATATTTGCAACCGCACGATTGATACTTGCGAGTTTCGCGCGATTTTACGCGTGTTATGTGACGACCCGCATTGTGTCGTGATGAGATTCGTTTTTTTGCGGATCCCGCGGACCCCAAACAATCCAATTTACGGTTGATTGTGGCCATATCGCCGAGTTATAATGCACGCAACGATTTTACGCGTTCGCTCCTCGCGCTCGCGTCCCGGTTTTCCGGAGGGAGGATTTTACGACGCTCATCTTAGATTAGGAACGCTCCGTGCGCTCCGCTGGGAGTTCTCCGAGAGGCGTCGGGCCGAAACAGCGAGACGGAAAAACTCGAGAGGGAATCTTTATATCGAAGTATTTATTCGCATCTTTCCATATCTGGCCCTCCTGGAAAACTGCCAACATGCAAATTCTCCTTTATCTTAACTACTCGGTATTATTTAAGCAAAACCGGCCAATTTTAGCCAACTACTTTATGCGATTATCCGATTAGCGCTGCGGGAGAAAAATCGAAATTTATCGCCTCGTATTTGAATTAACCGCGGCGCTGCGGCAATTATAAATTAGCAATCCGTCGGGCTCGTAATTTATTTCGCGCCACTTCTCGAGTTCGCATCGCGCGGCTTGCTTTTTGCCCGCGCTTCATTAATTACCATCAGCGCGAAATAATTTAGTGCCACTCCAATTCATTAACACGTCTGGAGCAAGCGCGGCGAAACACGATGTGGCGTGTTGGGCGCGCAGTTTTGACATGCGATGCATCCGGTTTTCGATTGTCTAGTTCGGCGGGTAGCGCTTGCGCTAGGTTAAGTACGAATTCGCTTCGCGGAATTGGGCTTGATGCGGGTTGCGGTTTTTCAACGAAAATGTAAACATTCTGCGA
>JARRAA010001433.1:0-61031 GCA_030557295.1 Ecitodaemon sp. MM-2014
AGCGAAAAGGCCCGCGCCCACGCTGCAGCGCGAAGAGTAAGTAGCGACGATTCTCACCCCGTTCGCGGAGACTTCGACGCCGCGACGGGCGCGCAACCCGCGCCACCCCCCGCGAGTGGTTTCGCCGAGGCGCTGAATCACCGCGGATCGATGATCGCGCGGCGTGTGAAAATATTTCCGACTCGCGCGGCCCTTTTATCACGGCCACAGCCCGGCCCGGCGACGATAATAGTAAATCACATGAGCGTGGCCAAGCGATTAGCGCGCGTCGCGGCGGTCTCGCAGTTACATAAATTGCGCTCGCTCGCTCTCGGCGGGTACGCGCTCGTTCGGAAAAATGCTCCTTGCACAGCTGATACGGCACCTGTGCGTGCCTGCGGACAATGCGCGTGCGGTTCATTCTTCGCGCAACTTTTGTTGCGCCGCGATCATTTTTCATGCGGCGCAGCGCAAAAATGTCGTCAATTGCAGGATCGCAATCGCATTAAGGAAAAGGCGCGCGCAATTAATGGCCATTATGTCGGTAAAAAGCGCTCCGCTAACTATTTCGCAATTATAGAAAATATCGGATTAATTCTTTACTGTTGCGCGTCGAGCATCCTTGAAGTCATCACAATCGCCGAGCGCTTGCTAACGAGCGGCGGCCTGGCAACCGGCGGCGTCGACGGCGACGCGTGTTCTCCTGCATTTCGTAAACGGCGACCTGGTGCAACAGGTCATTCGCACTCGACGCACTGGAAAATCGTAAAAATTTGTTCGCTTGTAAAATTCTCACGCTCTGGCGCCCTTTGGAGCTCCGGCGAGCTTCGGCGAGCTTCGTAACTCTTCACCATCGGCGTGTTTGTCAACGGTGTTTGATGTCCGCACACATTTTCCGTCCTCCTCTGTCGACTGTTTGCTCCGGACGAGTCGAGTGTCGCCTTGCCTAGCCGCGCGACTCTGCTATCTGCTTGTTGTCATTGTTGTCCTGCGAAACGATAATTGATACCGTCAACATGGACCGGCCGAATCGCTCGCTCTAACGTCCGCTCTTCTTGTCCTTGCAGGAGTTAAAAAGGTCCTAGCAGTCGTCAGCACGCTTCTAATAGTCATCCCGAGCGTTCTGTCAGCGCCCAGCGGCAGCATGGAGCATCAGGAGGAGCCTTTCTGGGTGCTCAACGAGAACGTTCTGCCGGAGGACAACATCACTCAGGGGCTGCGCGAGCAGCTGGCCAAAACGATCCAGACGCAGGCCAAGATCGCCTGCAACAAAGCGAATCACTCCCTGGAAGAGTACACGGTAAGCGAACATCCTGTAGGACGTGTCTACGCTTGATTATTTCATTACGTCTGATCGGCCACCTAGCGCTAATTAGTATGCGTCGGCATCGGCCCGATGTCTGATTACACACTATCATATTTTTCTTCTTTGTTCGTCGCGCGTCGTCGTTCGCGTCGGATATAAATAACTCGCGTCTTTATCACATCCGGTGAAATTTTCCGGTCAGCGTGCGCACGTTCGCTTTAATAGCTTCGCGCCGATGCAGACGTTATTGTATTGTCTCGCGCTCCTTCCGATTCGTTCATCCATCATCAGATATTTAACAACGCCAGGGACGGACTTACGGCGCGCGCGGGTCCTGCACGAAATCCCGCATAATAATTGTTGTAGCTGGTCATGGTATGACGTGCCACGTAACGTTGCGTCGAAATTCTCGGAGACGGTGAATCACGCGTCGAGTTTTCCGACATTGGGAAACGCTCTCGTTTTGATTCACGCCCAGTGACTCGCTCCGCTCGCAGGCATCGATCGATTGTATAATAGAGGTCCGGCCGACTCGCTCGCGCGTCGATAGCCAACGTAGGCATTACATATTTATATTTTGAAACCGGTACGCGCGACGACGACGACGACGACGACGGTGCGTTCGAATCGAATGAATGAAATCGCGAGTCGGCCTCCCACGCGTGCGCAGCGAGAGTGTGCCAGGTGCTGCGAGGACGACGACGGGCGTCAGGCAGTCTGCGACGGCCGCGTCGCGATATAAATAATGCGCTCGCAATCAGCGCGCAATCAAACGCGAAGCGCAATCTCGGCCCGCCACTCGAGCCGGAAGGTCGCTGGGCTTATCGCCGCTTATCGCCGCTGGCTCGGCTGTTTCGCCCGCACCTGCGCGCCCGCATTTGCATCACAAATCTCGGCTAGTTTTTCCTATCCCACATTTCTCCTTTCGCGGAGAGAGCGAGCGCACGCCGCTCTTGTTCGCAAGTGGCGATTGCGACACTCCGCACGTGTTCCTACACATTCATTGCATTCATTCATTAACGTCTCGCCGCGGTTTCATAATAGCGTCTTGAGTTACAAAAACGCGTTGCTTATTGTTACAGAAACACCAGTTCAGTATGACACCGGAGCAGGTCCATCAGAGATACAATTCCACGACGTTCGACTGGCTGCCGTCTAAGGACGACATCCCCAAGCAGTTTGGGCAAGATGTGACGGACGGTTTCACGCGCAGCGTAAGTATCCTCGATCCCTTTCGCCTTCCGAAGAGGGTAAACCGAACGGTTCGCTAATAAACCGCCTCCTTGCAGATGGAAGAAGAAATGATTCATCTGTACCATCAATTCCAAAAGATCGGCGTCGGCATCGAGCAGATCGTCAGAGAGTACAACAACTGCACCCCGAACGGGGTCGATCAGACCTTCTGCAATAACTTCAACATGATGCGGCAGGATCTCACGCAGCTCCTGCGCGAGCTCAACATGAACATCGGCACCTTGGGCTTGGCGCGCAAGCCGGACGTGGCGCGGACCACGATGCCCGCCGAAGATCGCGACGTGGACGAGACCGCGCGCAGGATACGCAACTGGGTGATCTACCGCGAGTACATCAACGCTCTTGAGTACACCATCAAAGCGTTCGAGTCGCATCTCTGAGAGGAGGCCCTCCTGGGCGAGCGCATCGCGCCGCTCGTCCTTGATCTGCGATCGTTCTCAGCCCACGACTAGCTGCTCGACCCCTAGCCACTCGGACCGCTCAGACCGGAGTCCTGGACGACATATCTACTCACATTCTACCTGTCTTATTTATTGTACCACCCGGTATTCGGCGTTCTAAACGTTCCAACGATGGAAAATTGCATACGTTTTCTATTCGCGACGACCCAATGACGCAATGTTGACGCTCGTCGTGAACACTTGAATTATTTTTAATCTATTTAACTATTTATTTTGTGTATAAAAGGCGGACTAACGAAAATATTGTAAATATTTATTCAAGTTATTTATGCGGCAGGCGATCACTATTAACATTAGTTTGATTAAAAGCATAAGGAGCGTATTTAAACACGATATTTATTAATTTATACTATATTTAGCGAATGACTACGTTTACGACAGGACGAGGCGCGAAAGGTTAATACTTTACGACTGTATATAATCGGTATAATTAGCAGACGCGTGCAGTAGTTGTAACGACGCCTAGTACCATGCGCACCTGTAGGGAAACACATCGGCGTGCGCAACCGCTGATGTTGATGCTGATGCAGTTTGATCATGAGCACGATTCGCGCACATCGACGTCTCGTGCGCATGCGCGCCGTACCCACGCTGAGTGTCGATTTTGCTCGTGTACTTTTCGATGTTTTCAATATTGTTTATCGACTTCGTTGACTTACACGCCTCAGAATGTTATCGAAATACCTACAGTATTTGACTTAGCAGTTGTATGATTTATACTGTGATATTAGAGCACCTTAATTGATGAGAAAATATTTATTGTTATTAAATGTATACTTGTTTCTTTAACCTGCGCGTTTGTGTTACTTCCAACCCCACTTTAAGCCCGCCGAGCGTGCCGCTTTATTGCACGACGGTATAACAGTTTTCCTAGGCAGTTACTTAGTCAGTTAGTCAGCGCGTTTGCCGAAATTTCACTTTACGGCCGCGTTTACAAGGTCGTAATAATTTCGTGGGGTTAGCGCGCCAAATGGCACCTCCAACGAAGGTGGCAAGCGAGCCTCGCCGTTAATAACCTTAGTCAATGTCCGAGCATAAATCAGCGCGCGTCGAAAGTGTCAGTTTTATTTTCGCAATCGTATCCTTTCGCTGCGTAATTTCACTTTATTGCTGTTTATTGGTGGTGCGCCTCGATGGCACGAAATAACTTTTTCCTAGGATCTGGGCGACGAAAAAGATTTATTAGCCGGAGGGATAAATATCCGTGTTTGTTATTTCGGACACACATTCTGCCCGGGGCCGTGAGGGAGAAAGGAAAATGTAGATCGGACGATAAGCCACGCGCATTCCGACGGCCCGGCATTGTTTAATTTCGGTGGTCGCGGCCCGGCATTGATGTCGCCGAGAGAGCCGAGTGACTAAGCCCAAGGCTCGCCGCGCGTCTGAGCAGGCGCTAGGCGCTGAGCGCGTTTCGTGAGAACCTGCCGGCTCGTTCGCGGAATGGACGGGCAATGACAGATCACCTTGGCATTGGAGTTTGGAGTGTCGTGAGCCGCCGCGAGCATTAATTCCGTTTATTAATCGTCGGCGTCTAACGTGCGTCGGAAGTGACGCGAGCGAGTCACAATATTGACACGCTGCGAGGGGATTTTCGTTCTCCGCATCTCCTCCAGGAAGATAATATTGACACGAGCGATTAGTTCATCTCCAGCCGTCTAAAATTTAGTAACAAAACGTCTAAAAAAAACGGCGCGAGGTGCGCTCGGCAATGTCGCGCTCGTTTTAATGGGTTTCTTTTGCTTCCTGGTGGCACAGTATCAGACCCATTGATAACTCGTGTACGGCTTGTACCCATTTATCCTCTCCACGATTATTGATCGCATGCCCTCGCAGACGGCGGGAAATTAATTAATTTCGAATGCCCGACGTGCCACCGCGACAAACGCCCAAGAAGCGGCGATGTCCAGCGTCGATAACCGGCAGTCTAGTCGCTCGAGCCCGGCGCGGCCGTCAATTATTACCGATCGGACATGTGTAACTTATACGCGTTACCCTTTCGACTGCAGAACTACCTGTTGCGCTCGCTTCGCCGCCAGCGCGAAACCAATAAAAACGCATCGATTCGGACGCGAAATATTTGCATGGGACGCGCCGCACGACGCGTCCGCATGTCGTACGAGCGTGTAACTTGTAACTCGCACCCGCGAAAAGGCTCGGCGATAAAAAGTCGCTCGGAAACCGAGCGGACTCGAAACAAGGGTTTATCGAAGCGTGTGATCTTGTTAAAGCCGGCGCTTGGCGCTTGCTTGTTATTCGACTATTTCAATTCCTGCGCGCACCACAAAAAAACGAATGGGAACGAAAATTCCTCCGCCGGAGGAATTTCGGAGCAAGATGCTTTCACATTTTCGACCACCAAAACGACACAAAGGACCGTTTTCATTCATGTGTGCCGGCCGGCGCGTGTTTCGTGCCGCAAAAGGAAAATCGCGAGCGCAGAGTGTCGAAGCAAGTTCGCGCGAGTTTTAACGATGATTATGCTTGTCAGTTGAAAGCTGCGCGAGGAGATGTCGCCAGAGTTGATGCTGCCGAAAGCGCTCCATTATGATTCGTCGGAGGATTGTGTGTGTTGCTGACAATGAGACAAATCCTAAAATAAACCAATTACGACAGATTAATATCCGTTAGCGTTACGACGTCCTGCCCGACGAAGGATTGACGATAATAAACGCCGGTTTGATTATTTTTACGCGGCGGCATGTGTGCGCGCCGGTTGTGAGACAATTCTTTCTCTGTCCGCGGAGCTATGAGTAGCAGGAACTAATTTTCGTGCGTCGCAATGTGAGAGAAAATTATTTGTTTGCGTTGCGTTTGTATTTCGTTTGTCTTTGATACTTATCTCGGGCTTAATTGTCCGTTATTTTAATTACGGCATTGCTGCCCCGTCCTCTGTGCCTGTTTCCCGGCCGCTCAATTGGTCCGTAATTGCATTTACGTTTTCTTTTGTTCTCCGCGCGCGGCGACACGACGTAAGACAAGTTTCTCAGCGGATTGCGTCAAACTCGATCGCCGCGACAGGCTCACGAGACATTTTACGAGAATAAGAATAAAAATTAAGTTAAGCCTGGAATTTTTATTTTATTTCAGCTTTTTTATCGAGGTTTTTATTTTATTACTTCCAGCTTGTTTTGTCGAGGAAAAAATGTCGAAACAATGTGTTTTTTCTCGTGCTGTCGGTAACCGACGGAAGGTTGTGTGTGGTAGCGCATGCGTCGGGCACGCACGTCGGGCCAATTCGTCGGGTTAATTCCGATTCTCTCCTTTTCGGGCCTCGGGCGCGTTTCGGCGGCGGCGTCGGCGCTCTCTTGAAGAGCCGAAAGATACGCCGATATTTGAGCACATTATGGACGGATTTCCATTGGTGATTTATGACTTTCGAGATTGAGTGATAATGCCAGCGCTCTTCGCGCCGAGGGAGATTATGCGCATTTGAAAAGGCAGATTATTTCTGTTTGGCACACACAAACTGGTTCCAGCTCTCAGCGGCCTCCGAACGAAACAAAGCGCGATCCGTGTTTATGTTATTGCATGCACGCCCGAAAAGCGCAACCGACTTGGAGTGTCGACGGACAATGCCGACGGCGAAGTCTCCCGCGAAGATGCGGCCTGCAATTTTCGCACAATGCGGATAACTTTCGGGTGCGCATTACCTACCAGCTATAATCTGCGCCCCCGGGGTCCGGGAGCAAAGTGCTTCTGGGTTTTACCGTTGCGCGGCTTAAGATTTTCACATTTCTGATTTAAATTCGATTTGCAGCTACCGTAGCCATAAAAGATCAACAAGCGCTTAAGCCTTTGATGGCCCACCGATCGCGGCACTGCCGAGGCGCTAACAGCGTCCTCGAAAATTATCCCACAAAGGGTTATAACTTGTATTTTCATATTATGGCCTGATGGGATTGAGCGAAACGTAAACAAATTTTACTGCCACAATTTATTTCTAAGCCATGCCCATTTCGTACCTTTCGAATTCGCATTGGCGGTGCGCTCGTGACATGAATCATGCTCAGATCCTGATCCTCTTCGCGGGGCAAATCCCATTCATCAACCGACATGTCACGGAGAGAACTTAGAAAACAATTACTCGCTCGGCACGTCACAATTCACCTTAACCGAAACCGGGAACGCGGCGGCACCGCCCAAATCCTAGACTCATCTTAAGATGACTTAACAATAGCGTTCGATTAATCACAAATTGGCGCGTTTGTGGTCGCGCCGAGCGTGGAGTTTGACCTAGTTTGCATTCGACGTGTGCGCGCCGTGATTTGCGCCTCGCCAAGTCCTTTTAATGTGGTTTAATGTGAGTTGAAAATGTGAGCGGAATGTAGTCGCGAGTTGGCGAACGTGCCGTGCGATGTTGGTGCTCCGGAAATACCACTCACGCTTTCAGAACCGCAGAAAGTACGCGATCGTTGCACATGCGTCGCGTCTTGGCACCGGCCGTCTTTGCATGCGCCGACTGCTTTGGTGGGTAGATATTTTCAATCGCTTCGATTTGGTAGTAATTTAATGCCATTACGGAGTGGTATAACCGCACGACAGATCATTACGACGTTTAGTGTTATAAGAAGCACGGCGTAATATTAATTAGGCAATAAAAAGTTGTGTAATTTGCACGTACACATGCGGCAGTGAAGCCGGTGAAGCCAGAATATGTTTTAAAGTGACTTCCAGAGTTTTTGCATTATCAACACTTTGGCTTGTTCGTTTTCACTCTATCATATGAATATAAATACATAATCTTTACGACAACACGGCACTGTGTGTCGTCATTTTATCAACAAAGCATGATATCATTTCAAAATGAATAAGATCTCGCTCTGGTAGGTAAACAGAAAATAGTAGACTCGTATTTTGATTCGTGTTTTTTTTTTAACCAATTGTGAATGTTTGATGAAGTGCGAGTGTGGCGCCAGAGACCCGCATTTGACCAGGTGAAATTGCACATTTTCCGGACGCTAGTCGCCTCCGGCGCATTGTCTGCGCGGTTTATGAATGGAGGCCCAAATTGAATAGCCTAATGTGCAGATGCATTCCTCACATATCGATATTAGGTGGTTTTTCGGTCGGTTTTAAGTCGCTTTGCACTTCGGCATTGTGCGCATCATTCAAGAGGGTGTGAATTGAATAGAACTTTTCGGCCGTCTTTATCTTAAAGAATCAGAAATCACCGGCGACGCACAACTTCGCCCTGCTGGAAGAAAGGACGCGCGGCCTTAATGTCTGCACTCTTCCGCCGACGTGGCGTCTCTTTGACTGCGCTTTTCACTTTGACAGAGTCGAAAACGCCGCCGCGAGATGTCCGATTTCACGGGGGGTTGTTTGTGTGCGCGCCTGCCTCCTCCTCCGATGCCATCGCGAGGCGAAATATTTACAGGTCGCTTTTGTCGTCGCAGCGCCCATTTCCTGACGTCTCAATTTGGTGGAGATGGTTCATTCAGTGGCGCTTCGGCCTCATTCATCCGAGGAATGCAGATGCGGACCCACCGCGTTCGCACCTCGCCTCGCGGCCGGCCATCTCGAGGTGTCACTTCTTGCACCCTCTTTAAGCGGCACCAGGTAGTTGCGCATTAGTGCGCGCACGTAAATACATAAATCTACTTGTCACTAGCGCTCGGCTAGCACACCCCAAGCAACAATAGGCGGAAATTTTGGATGCCTCCCTTTGAGGAGTAAATATTTGCCGATCCGATATAGCTTTGGCTCTCGGGTGATTTACAAGATTTACAACTAGATGCTGAATCACCGAATATAACTGCTAACAAGAGCCGCGAGCCGGGCGACAGGGGCGGACCCCGGCCATTTCGACAATTACTAACCAATTTTATGAAGTAAGACTATGCCGGGCGTGGAATCTGCATTTAAATATGCGCTTTGTTCGGATGGTACACCACTGCGGCGGTTACCCAGGGAGGTCCCCAGATTTATGTGCGCGACGCGCCGAGAACGGGAGATCGGGAACAATAAAAAACGCGTCTCGGCCGTGCGCTATTGTCGTTTCGCGGCCCTATCGCCCAATGGATCGTTGATGTATGCATGGACCGTACCAAAATGGTAGTCGTCTCGACGACGCATGGCGTGAAGAGCTGCATGGCGATTTGTATTATAAACAAGTCGCATTCGCGGTCACGTAGCCGCGGACGCCGCGAATGTGCGTTCGCGCCGGCTGCGAATGTTGCGGAAACAACAAAAATCATACACGCTCCGAGCGTGTTTTCGCGGACTGCCATTGTCCGCGCGGCCGCTAGAAGCGAATTTGCTTAGCTATTTGTTTGCGTGTCGGCGACGAGTCGTGGGACAGCGCGCCCGGCCGAACTGGAGTGACGCCGAAGAATGCGCGAAAGGTGATTGAGCCGTCACCTCGGCCCCGCGGGGGTGCGCTTCGGGCGCGCACCCGCTTGATAACGAGGTGAGGCGGCACCTCTCCAGACCACCCGACGCACGGCGGGTGACAGGGGATGCGCGATAATAAACTGCGCCTCTCGCAGGCGTGCTGCGCCTGCAGGTAGTCGGTCCTCGCCGACGCCCGAGGCCCGGGCGTCCTGCTGGCAGCTTTGTGATGGTGCCGCCGAGGACCGCCGGCGCCATATCAATCCTCGCCGCATCACCTCCGCATGCGAGGTGTGACCCTCGAAATTAATATTTCACTCGTTTTACACGGCGAGACGAAATATTTCGGCCGCGTTCAGCCGGAAACTGGCGCAACGTGGGAATGCGATACGGGTGGATACGCCACCGTCACCACTTGTGTGCGTCACGTCGGACCACACGTGCTGCGCCATGTAGGTGAGCCCGCTTGAACAATCTCGGTCTTTCAAACGCACTCGAAATCTCGGCGCTCGCCGGTAATTATCGTCTCGGCCGCAACGCGACCGCGACCTGGTGCATCAATATAAACAAGTTAATGTCTTTATTTTAACTAGAGACGCCGCGCCGCTCCGGGTCTCCGGCGTGCGGAGATAAAACGATAAACGCGCCCGACGCGCCGTGTAAAAACAAACGTGAAAACGAGTCGGGTGTCTAATTGGGGGTCTCATTATACACCGGCGTTGAGCGCCCGACAGCCGGGCGTGCAAAAGGGGACCACCCTACAAATTACATGCTGAGTTACAACCGGTTGTAAATTTCCATCGTTTTCGAATTTTCGCCTTTTTGCTTCGTCGCTTCCTCGCGCAATTGTTCCGTCTGTTATTTTTGCACTTGCGCCGCATAGAAATCGAGAAATCGTCCTCCCAGGTGATCGCAATTCATCGAAGGACGTGGAAAGCGCACGTCTTCGCTCTTCCTTTTGTGTCACGCTCAAAAACGCTTCAATCGATTCGCCATGCCCACTTCGCGAGGGAGGTGCAAGATAAATACGCACTTCCAGCTTTCCTTTCAATGGTCACGCTACTCAGGGAGCTAAACGCCAAATTCGAAACTGATGTCACTCCCAGAAGGGTGAAAGCACTTGCGATTCATTGTACTCTAATATCCTTGTTGTAATCCACTAAGAAAACACTTGAGACGTTCAGCTGGCAAAACGCCCATTGTGCATATCTAAAGTGCGAAACTTATCGATGCTGATGCGAAAGATATTCTTTTGCCGATGACACTAATAGACGATAAATTTCGTCATATGTTGGGCCATCTCGACGCGGAACGAATGCCCTTTGCATAATTAATTCTCTCCTGCGCGACTCTTCAGCGTTTCAAAGCCACCCGCCGCGCACATGTCGAAAACGTTGAAATTAAGAATTAGCAATGGTTATCGTTTGCGAGCGCGTAATCGTCGCCGGATAATGAGCGTGGTAGGCTCGGCAGACATGTTGCACATGCAACTTGGCGAATGCGACGGATGTTTTCGTGTTTTCCACCAGAAAGCTGCCGTCGCCGGGTTGGTGTGCAGCCGGTCCAATCGGCGATCGGCCGATGACTTGGGCCTGGCTGCAATGCGACTCGAACGCAAATATTATTATGTGTATGTATGTATATACACGATCTGCACATGCATAACGTGCATCTTGATGGAGGCGATTTCAGCTTTTCTCCTCGCCACACCGGCGGTCCCGGAGCAGCAGCCGCAATTGCATACAATTATGATGATTGCAGCGTATCTGAGTCCGCAAAGAGTTTCCATTACTTTTCATCAATAAATGCGGCTCATTAACGGCATTAGTCGTTAAATAATTACCGCCTAGTTTGTAGCGTAATTTCACGTACGAATAATGCGGACTACAGTTTTCACTTCTTTTCACACGTTAACTGATTGCTTTGATTGGACCGGGAGTTCATGAAAAGCGGTTATGACCAGCTTATTATCGTCTGGTTTTCTAAAATTTCCTTTGCGTCTTGGATTTCGATCGGAAATTCATCGTTAGTCATCGTTTTACGTAGATCGATTTCTGCGTCGCGATGGAAACTCTGAACAGACGTTAAAGAACAATTGGGAACGATGGCGGTTTTGAATTATTCTTTATTTAATAGGAAAATCATTCTATCAGATACGGATGTGGGAAACCCGTAAACACCGCAAACAAATACGCACGAGTTAATTCACACAATTAACGTTTTATCAATCCAATTAACATTTATTTAAATAAATGTTTAATAATTCTCCGTTTTAGGTAACGCGTTACCAGCAAACTCGATCATTTGACGTTTTGTCAAATGCGTTAAAGCGAGAAAATTAATTGATATGATTCACAAGCATTAAATCAACGTGGGAAATTATGTTTTGCTTTTAAATTTTTATATTTATTTCGCAACCGTGCAAATATTTGAGACTTCAAGGGCATTTGCTGAAATGAACGCCTACAAAATGAAATATCGCGTAATCGGCATAATTTCAAATCGTACAGAGGAATGTTACGTTCATTGCACTTTTTATTGTGGTCTATTATTATCACTGGCATGTCATGAGCGGAACAAGTGAGTCACTTGCCTCGAAATTGAAGCAAGCGTACGCGGATTTAGCTGTTCCGCTTGCCGCAGATCATTCTCAAGCAGTTACTAACATCCGAATATTTGCTGACTCCACTGGCGCTACGATATTGGCAATAAAATCGTGACGCCCACGCAGCGCAGTCATGCCTCACACGCAACGCAAGTAAATTACGCGAACGCGCGGATTTCAACATTTACGGTGTTGATAGTCAAGTGTCCATCAACAAATTAAAACGTTAGGTACGACTATCGGTCTAAGTATAGATTATATTGCTAGATAAAGGCACGAATGACGGCATTGTTTTGTTGCGACAACGATGACGTGAAAGTCGATAACGGCTTAGAATCTTGTTAGTTGTGACGTTGGTGAGCTTGTTTTAAATAGTAAAATGGTAGTACGCTGAATCATCGGATTGTTATATCACGAAAGGAGAACGCAGAGCGCCGAGCGCGGCGCGAATAAAATGTGTCCACACCAAATAATTACTAAATAAGTACGGGCGCCGCAATTGTTGGTATGATTGAAGTAAAAACCGCAATGACGAAGGTTGCGTTTCGTCGTACGGACTGGGAATCCACTATGAACTATGCTCGTTTTTTTCATGGTTTTTTGTCTGAACGCCTGATCGTCGAACTGTGCAGAGTATGATGCTGAAAGTTGCAGGCACAGAATATGAGTTGTCGGAGGCATTTATTAAATTGCCGAATGAATCATGGGCAAGCCGAGACGACAACTGCAACTGGAAACTGAAAATTTTGAAATGTTTAGTCAAGGTAATGTTCGCCGCACTGATAACGCTAAGTCGAGCAGGTTTCGAAAAAGAGATGCCGTTTGCGCATTGCCGGCAGTGAGTCACACTGATAAGAGCATTACTCACGCTCAAAGATGCTGCTGGTTTCGGTTATGTCACCCGAACATGACGGCGCAGATTGCGATTTTCATAAAGCCTCAATAATTCCGTCGGCGACGCTGACGTTGAACGATCACGCCGCGAAGAAATGCATCCCGTTCGGGCGCGTGGGACGTGGGTGCGCATTCCAGATGCGTTCGAACGATTAGCGCTGACAGGCCCTCGGAATTGTTAATGGCGCTCCGCTCGCGTTTTAACGAAGCGCCCCGAACTACCCTCGGCGCATCGCGATGCCGGATTCTTCGCGCTAATGAGACCGCCCTGCCTCGACTTCACCTCCGCGAGAGGCTTCGCTGCACCTCCGTCTGCACTTGACGCGTATGCATGTCGCATGCATGGCGTGATCCATTACTGGATTCATTAAGACCGACCTAATATGACATGATTGTCTCCGCTCCTCGCCGCGGACGCGGCGCATGCGTTGGGCAATTACATATGCTCGGCTATTATTTCAATTTATGAGCGACACGCAAGTCGTACTTGAAAAATGCTCATTATTTTACATACGGGAGCAGAACGAAAAAATCAAATTGCTAGTAATCTCTCCGCGTCCACTTGCAACCGCAGTTGCAGGCCGTGAACACTTTGCCGCGACAATTTGTTTAAACGCACCGGTCGCTCTTATTTTTTTTTTCCTCTCCTTCGACCAAGGCGATGGATCAAACGCTCCTTGCAGAATGGATTACGCATGCATTTTTCTGCACCCGAGAGAATGCACTTCGCGATTCATGGGAAAGTCCTCCGTCCGAATCCTTATAATAGCAGGACGACCACCTCCCAGACCTGAAACGCGTCGCGACGCGCTTTCGGCAAAGATGATTCAGTTCCGTTTCGAACTCTGTCGGGTCGCAGACGAGCGGTATATTTACATTATCGAAACTCCGAAACTATTTTAAACAGTGCCTTTGCATAAAAACCATTGTGACGCCAAGCCGGAGTGCTGTGAACATTCTTGTAGGATCCGCTTCATTCAGCACAGTGTCAATTATTTATTTTGTTTGTTTTTCATAGTATACAGCCGATAGTTGTGTTTATGACACGCGCAGGAGATCGGAGTACGCGCTGAATAAGTGAGAACAAATTTCGCAGTCGGCTTTAATCAAAGTCGTCGATTTTATTTTCATTTCGTGTTTTATCGCTAAGAAAGCAAAGAGAGTGTGATCTAGTTTCCGCTCTCATCACACGCTGGATGAGGTAATCCGCCGCGATGTCTACGCTTTTCTAATTAATATTCGCTGCCGTTGTTAATAAGGCGGCGAGCGAGCGAGGAAGAAATGAAATGAGAGAAAAAGAAATTGCTCTTGTTTCTCGGCTCTGATGAGGCATGACTATATACGCAATGACGTCAACCCACACGCGCGAAAAGAAGTTCTTCGCGTTTCGCCGCCCGCCGGCCTGCCATAGCTCCGGCGTCTGGAGGAGCGGATGATCCTGGAAAGAGCGTATCCGCGTTGCCGGTGGTTGGAAAAAATGTTTGTTTGGCGACCGGGAAGCGGTCGCGGGGCGCTGACGCAGATCGTACTTATGAATGAATGAACAGCGTGCGGCCGCCGCGCGCGCCGTCGGAGTGGGGCGTAAGTTACCTCTACTTAAGTAAGTTTGAATCAAACCAAATAATTGCATTTGCGAGCAAGGAGCCGTTGAGCGTCGCGCTTAGGTGGTGTGTTGCGCATCACGTCGTATCAGTCAATCACAAGATACCGGCGGTACACGAGTGACTTAACAACGTAGCGTAATTAATTCGTTTGTGATTTAAACCCAGTGCCTGACCGATGTTTTTTTACGGATTAACGCAGAGCAACCAGCAATGATAGCAAGAGGTGCGTATCGTTAGTTGCAATTAGCGCTCGTTACTTAAGCCGAGATAAGTGCAAAAAGTGCTGTTGGTTTTCGGTTGCGGGTGAGTGCGACTCCGGTTGGTAGCGGGTACCCGGTCTCACCCGGAGTCTGGCCGGTCAGTCGGTCCGCAACCGCCGTGCCATTCGCTCGCAAGAAGCGCACTCGACACCCGAAATTTTCGATTTTTGCGTTTACCGAAATCGCGCCCGATCGCAACTTCGCTCGCCTTAAGTAACATTACGCATAATTAAGTGGTATGACCGCGTGGACATGTGTCACAAAACCGATGACTCATCGCCCGCACGCCGTCCGTCGGCGATCCCGAAGCGTCGAGTGAATTGCTCAACGTTCTTCGCCTCGTTTCCAGATTTCTTCACGCCGATTGTTCTTCTGGCTCTTGCCCTGCTGGTTCATGGCGCGCGCGCTAGTAACCCGGAACCGTGCAGCGAGAACGACAAGTGCGACTACCCTAAGGAGTTCTGCAAAGCCTGCCCGCCACAGAGGAGCACGCGATCGGCGGAGACCATCGACCAGACCATCATCGTCAAGAACTACATGCCGAAGTACGTGCAGGCGTTCAGATGTGCCGATGCCGACTTCAATAACGTGACGGCGGCAAACATGGCCAACGAAACGGTGCCGCGTTACTTGAGCGGCATCAAGGAGGCGGACATCAGGGAAGTCAGTCGGCGCCTGCAAGAGCTTCAGCAGTACATCAACAAAGTGCAAAATACTACCATCAGTAATTACGATAAAACAACGCTGTGTGATATGTCGTCGCGGATTCAGTCCACGCTGAACACCCTGCACGCTCGCGCATGTGAGAGCCACATAGTTTACAATGACTGCACCAACCGCATCAAGGAAGAGTTCAAGATGACTGACAACAGTGTAACGCAAGTCAATCGCCAACGCCAAGTCATTTATACGGTCTTCGAGAAACTCTACGAACGGCTAAGTTTGCTATCACGGAACACTTCCGCCTCGGTGTCCAACGTCAGTGCGTCGTGCAACCCTCCGGAAAACTGTCACTCCTTGCAGGAACAAATAATCGTTGTCCTTCGGAGCATTCCCGTATACGAGAAGGCATTCCAATGTACCGATCGCACGTTTGATAAGAAGACCGCGATTGATGCGATAACGCCTAAGATTACGAACGGCTACATGGAATCCCTGCAGTATCTGAGCAATAAGAACGTTACCGCCTACCTCAAGGAATTGGAGACGTACATCAAAGAAGCGATGAACAAATACCCAACCGACAACAACAAACACACACTGAACGATATGCGGTTGCAAATCACGGCGACATTGCAGTGGTTTCCAAATGATACGACATTCAAGCGGTCCCTGCTCATGACCGATTCGCAACACTCTCAGCATAAAGTCATCTACGCCATTTTCCATCAACTTTATAAAAGACTGCGAGAGGTCTACGGCAAACCAGTAAAGTGCGTCGGTGATACGAAGAAGACTCTCCAGAATCTCAGGAGCCTGAAAAATAAAATCAAGGAACTCAAAAAGAAGAGCGGAGGGCGCAGAGATTTGCACAAGCGGCACTCGCTCTGGACGAATCTAGCCAAACTAATTCAAAACTATCGCAATCTGCTGAAAGAGATCGAGGAGAGTGACAAACGCATCGTTCCGGAGCGCACAAATTTCAAACAAAGTGTCGGACGTTTCGTCAAAGTTTTCGACAGCATAACGAGGAACGACAAGAAGGAGAAGAACGCCCAGAAGGCCAAGAAAAACAAGAGTTGCAGAGTTGATTTTTGCGTGACGTATCAGAACCTGAACAAGACCTTAGACAAATTACTAAAGAAAGTAGCAAAAAAGAAGTTTAAATCAATGAACAAAATCGGTGTTTGAGGGGACAGAGAAACGTTTTATGAAAATGTGTGACATTCTGTGATATTAGTAACTAAGATGAACATTCCAAAATTTACTTAAGTATTGTACAGTTCCTTATTATTTCAATTAGGAAAGTCCGGCGCGGAAAGACGCGTCGCGCCGAATTTACTCTACTTACTAGATGTTTAAATATTTATTCTATTTAATTATTTATGTAAATTATGAACACTATGTGCTTACTTGGCTAAGTCGTGATCAGTATTTATTTTATAAAACAAGTCAAATATTTATATCGCCAGTGCCTAAATGCATAGAAGCAGCTCATGACAATAATTGCTCTACGACGCTATAGAGTAATTTATTTCGCCATAAACTTGCAGTTTGTACTTGTACTTATTTTTTGCGATAAAAATTTGATGCAGTGCGTTGCGGCCGCAGAACGCACGTTCGCGCGTCAGCCGAATTTTTTGTACCCAGTTCATCTGTCGTCTATCGAAATTATTTATTTATCATCTCCATGCATATACATCAAGTGTACAAATCAATAAATGTGCTAAATTATTACATACGTGTTTGATTTGCATGCTAATGCCATGCTTGTGGTTTGCAGCGGTTTATATATAAATATTGCTGCTTGGGAGAGCGATTATAAAGTCGCCTCGATTCCGTCGGTGTACATCAATCATCACGGTGTGTTTTGTTATTCCCCGTTTACGCTGGCGTCGGCCGACGGTAAACGAACGCGGCGAACAGGTAACAAGCAGGTAACCACGTCGTCCATGCGGATAGAGTTGTATTTGACGTGTAAATTGAAACGTTGGGTTTCAATGTCGTGATATAAAAATCCCCATTTATTGTGCGCGGTATTACGTTGAATTGTTACGTAGCTTACGTTGGTAAATGCATTTAATGCATGCGTGGTGATCGGAGATAAAAATGCATGCGGATCAAAACAAACAACGCCAAAGTTTTGAACTTGCTGTCGACATCTATCTTCAACCAGGCGTACCAAACACTGGGCAACGTTCGCTACCCACTACAGAAATAGGTGGACTTGGGATTTTAAAGAGCTTCCACTAACGCCCGACAGAATGCGCCATGTTGTATAGGAAAATGTAAATTCTCGGTATATAGTGTAAACTTTCGATGATAGAGGGCAAATATCTACAGAACTTGGCAAACACTTTAGAATTTTATTTAATGTATATATGTATATCTTAATTACACACGCTGTTTAATATCAATTGCCAATCAAATAAATCTGATATTACCTAATATGTACGGTTCATAAATTAGTCGTTAAGCGGCATCAAAAAGGCAATAAACGTAAACAATAAAGAGCCATAGGTTACATAATGAGCTCTTTGAAAATCTTCGTCGTCCTGCCGATTATCGTCGAGGAAGACAACCTCTGAACTCGGGTCAAAACTTTCACTTGCCGGAAATCTCCATACTCACACGCGAGTCGTCTTCTCCTGCAGCTGGCAGGCCAATTTATTATCCGCGCTGCGAGATGCGGTGCAGACTGAATTTACATAATAAGATGAGCATGATGCTTTCGATCATTATTCTGCACGCGCCGTTAACTCTTGCGACAAATTGTTCAGAATAAGCATAATTTATGGCCGCAGGTTTACCGAGAACAAGCAACTATCGGCACGTAGGAGGCGGATTATAAGCTTTCCAGAATTCATAATATTTGGTTGACAATCGATGAAATTACAATCCTCGTAGCAATAAGTACCCAAAGCTACCGTTGCGAAGGGTTTAGCTTTAACCAGATAGATGAAAAGTTCCCTAATCGGCCTAACGCGCGCTAATCCTTTATTGCCTCCGTAAATTGGTAGCTAGGCGAGAGCGATTAAGTCTAAAGTCATGTAATGCCCGGCCAATCTTTTGTGTGTAAATATTAGGCGTATAAGTCATTGTTGGAGCGCAATTATGGCCGGTTTACGAGCAAATCCAATTGAATGAGTGCGCGACTCGTAAATATTCGCACTCCGATCCTATCTCTTCGGCGGCGAACGCGGCGTTAAAGTTATAACATAATAAAGCGCGTGCTGTGGTCGAATTTTCACTCTTTACGCGATATTGCATTACTCATTGCGCATTACATAAACATAAAAAAGCGCGTAAATCTTGGAATAAATTTATTCGCGAACGTGCCGCCGCCAGAAATTGAATTATTACCGTCGCACATGTGTTATTTTTGAAACGAGGAAACGATTCATCAGGTCATCTAATGATCGTTTAGAAACATTGGAATATAATTATTTGTCGGCGGTAATGTAAAGGCCACGTAATTAAATTAGCAAAGTGCATTAATCATTCGTGCATTTCATATCTTTGACTTTAGGCCGAAGCAATTAACACACCAATAGTATGAATATGCAAATGCTTCAATATTAGTTGACGACACGTTTTGCAATCACGACAAATATATTTAGCAGCTGGTGTCATTCGCGGATTAAATAATGTTTGTGTCATTAATTTTCCCAAATTTGTCTTTATCGAATCGTAAATTGTTGGCAATTACATAAAATTTTGTTGGATTTCGGTGCCTACATTTAGCAGGCGCGTAAAGCGTGCCGTGCAAATTTAAATAACAGTTGAAGTCACACTTCGCACAATGCCGTGGCTCTCTGTGATCTCTACAGATTGGATTAAGAAAGTGAAATGAAATGAGGAAGCGATCTTTACTTGCATCTTGGCTGTGCATTTGGAGACGTCACGAGTTGGGCAATGGGTAATTAATGCCTTTAAACTTTAGCAGGCGCCTGGAATAATGAGCGAGTAATTTAGCTTGAAACGCAGCGTCGGATCAAGCTTTCAAATTTAACTGCTCACTTGTTTCAACTAGCAGTTAGAGTACTGCCTAGTGCGCTATCCTTTTATCTTCCAAAGCCACCTATTGAAATAAATTGTATATTCGGGCGCAATAGTAACGAGAACGCTTGTTTGGTTCGGAGTAACATCTTAAATTAAGATCGGTAGTGGGGCGGTAATAAAAATGCGTGCTCGAGGCTTTAATGAGATTTTCATAGACTGCTTCCTAGCAAAAAGTGTTCTGAGACGCGAAATGTCAGCGTGAAACATGACAAAACGAAGTAAACGTTAGTTTCTATTGGAAGCATTTACTAATTCATAATATTCGCCGTTGTTCCCTTCACGAGCCGCGTACGGAGACGAAATGAAAGTAATCGCCAACGCCGCAATGAAAAATCTAATTAAAATGAGTAAATTTGTGTCCGTCAGCCAATCACACTACATTTAGTGGATTTATTAAAATCTAATTATCCGCACATAAATCATGCAATCGTTTCACTTTCAAGCGAACGACGCGTGTTCTGTCACTGCTCATTTCTATAATTAATCTTCGAAAACTGTACTTTTTGCTGGATCCGTTCACATATCTCGGCATTTTTGCTCAAATTTCGATTCGCAGTTTATTTCACAGATATTCCCAGCAGTTTTACGTAATTTTCAATACAAATCGATTTTATTTCTTTAACGGTCATTTGCAATCGGAGCGAATGTAAATTCGAACTTCGCCACGCGCGCAAAGTGCGACAAGCCCGTTACCATCACATAGTTGCATTGTAATCGGCCGAGTTGCGTCGTCCGACAAGATGTTTCTCTGGCGGTTGACATGTAGACTTGAACTGTTTCTCGCCGCTAATGCTAATCCACTGCGTGCGCTATTACGGTAACTTTACGACGACGTTCAATTAGACGTCGCGCAAGAAGCTGCGACAAGAAGACTAGAAACCGAGAAGACATCGCGCGTTGCGCCAACGCCACGGCACGAGAGACCATGAACTATTTCAAACGCGGCACAAATAAAATTCTGCACAGAACAAAGGAACGACTGGGAACAATTAAAAATTTTATCGTTTTGCAATAAAAACGAATATAGGTATGCTGAAATTGAAATACCATCTTTGCGTTTAGAAGCCCCGGTTGATGCTTTTGCTTGTTTTCCGTTTTTGGTTCAAGGCGGTAAGAAAATTTAAATGGGCAACCATTTTTATTGTAATTTTTGCTAAAACATGTTGTTCCGGAGATGATTCTACGCAGAAAATCAATAAACAATAGGCGATTTACAAGAATTTAAATTTATGATCAATTTGTGACCATATTAAACTTTAGAAAAACAACAATGCAGTATAAAATTATTAAAATCTTGTTTGTCACAAATCGCGCGTCGCGAGCAATGGGTACCACACGAAAACAATTATCTCCTCTTGTTCTGCGACAAATCCTTCGACTCAAAGGTCTTGCTTTGCCGAACCTCTAATTTCCCAGTTAGAGGCGCAGACGAAAATGTCATGACCTTACCTGTTCGCCAAACGCAACGACAACAACGTATGCTTTTGTTGTACAAAATGATGCCACAATTTATTACGTTATTTACAAATGAATTAATTCCTGCTGCTGCGCAGCACAGCGTGAGGTTGACCGGCGAAACGTACCCGATTGTCTCGTAAAATAGGAGTCACATTTTCTCGTTTTATTGATCTTTTAAATATTTCGTTGGGATCGGTTCGCGAGTGGGTTCGCGGTCTTCCTTTCGGAAGCGTCGTCGCCGTCGGGCAGTGGGGCAAGAAGCCGAGCGCTTAAGTATTCGGCGCCGGCGAGAAAGTGCTCAGTCCGTTGCTCGCACTCTTTAGATTAGCCAGGCTCAGGTGTGTTGTTGTTGTCGGTGGTTTTTGGTGTCCGGTGTACGAACGAGGAAGTGCACACGAAGCGCCTGCATCAGCTTGCTCTTCTTTCAAAATTTTCGATTCTTGTGCGCATGCCTAGTAGTGCAAAGATGAAGCTGATGTATGTGCTCGTTAGCGCCCTCGCTATTGCGAATGGATATCCACAATATACGCAAAGTAAGTAACCTTTTCATGGAGCATAGGAATTAGACAAATTTCTCTTTTGGGTTTTAAACATATTTAATTACCGTTAATTAAAATTCACTTACAATTAGCACTGGTCTCTTTGGCGAATGATTCATTAGGCTTGTTGTGCATGTTGTACAATTTCATTTTTTGTTTTAAATTCTCTTCGTATTCCTTTTTTTTGTGTTTTGTATAACAAGCACAAATATTAAGGGTCTTATCGTGGACATTAATCAACGAGAATGCGTGCGAATTAACAGCTCATCATTAGCTGTACAAACAAAATAAAAGTACAAAATGTCGAATCTCCAGAGATTCCAACGCAACGTCGGACATTTCAACTATGTTTACATTAAGTGTGCTTTATGCCCGACTATCGATGCATAATTAACGAAATTTTGTCATTATATAAATGGAGGCAAGCCTACTTTTAACATAAAACAGTGAAATTATGAATATGGGAATATGGGAATACGGAGACATTAAAAATTGTTTATTGCCTGTAAATATTTACATTACAATGCATAGTTTTCATATAAAACAGAAAAAACTTGGCAAGAAAAAAGATTACCAAAGAAGTCCTTCCAATGGAGGTTAATTTTTCTGCTGCGAAATAAAATAATTAATAATATTCACCTTTATCAATTTCCGCACTATTGGTCGAAGACTAATGATCCGGAAATCCTTTTTCTAGTCGTTAACATGTTGTAAACAATTATAAGTCCATAATCATTGATTTGAAATTAGCGCCGCCATTAATTTCCGACACCACTAGACCAAATTAGTACACTTGCATGCTCATTAAGCACACTCTGCATTCGAGTCATTGTTTTACGACTTCCAACGACTACAACTATCTCCAGACCGCCCGAGCAATATACCATTACATTTCTTCATCGACGCTAAAATTTAAAACAATAAAGGCAAAGCAATCAACCAGGAAATCAGTGACAATTTGAATGGTGCACGAATGTCTCTAACTAACGCAAGAAGTGGATATATTAGAATAAACTGGCCTTGACTCGGGCGCAAAGTGTTACCTGGTCGAAGTCGCGCGTTGTATCGAATCGGTTCATTTAATCCAGTCGCCGTCGTTGCGTTTTAATGCGTAACTCGAGTAGGAAATCATAGAACGAACGTGTAACACGCTGGTAATGCTAAACGCGAGCAAGAAGCATGGACAGCGAGAGAGTGTCATTGCCTGGACGGCGGAACGCGAAACGTGTGGGTGCGAAACCGCGAAATAATTTATATGGTTATTTGAAAATGGAGTTGATGTTAATTGCAGCTGGGAACTAGCAGTGAAATGCTGCATCGTTAGCGGGACCAAACAAAGAAATCGCGGGCGCCTTTTACTTTGATGTTATTGATAGTTTCAGTGCGCAATTTATGCGAGGTGACTAAGCCGATAATTTGAGCGGGCAATTTTTATTGAACGGATTGAAAATACGATAGAGTATAAATTAAATTTTATGCTTTTTATTCATTGAAATAGTGGCGTTTTTTTCATTTAAAAAAAATTGAGAAAAAATATCTTTATTCATTAAATCTACATAAACGTTCGTACTAGTTAGTTTTAATATAAATAATAATCGTTCTGGTATGTAAATAAAGTAGGATACGGTTTTTATTGCGTGTTCAGACATGCTCCATTATAAATTACACTTCTTTTCCTATTTCTGCTTTAGGTGATGCTTTACGACATTTCTTGCACGCGGCGATAGCTTCGCCGACACTTCTTGGTCACTTGGCGCATGCAATAAATTATTCCGAGCGTCTCTTAACAGGCCGGTATTGTCTAATTGCGCCGGCGCCCAAGCTTGTTGTTCAATTAGCTGATTATTTAATTGTCCGCAAGTTACGTACCTCGACGGCTAATTGCAATTAACTGCTAATTAATGTGCATCTTATATAATGCCACGAATTGACGCGGCGTGATGAGAAACCTTCGGGAAATCGAAGCGCCTCAAAAATGCTGGGAACCAAAATGCGGATGTGACCAAAAGCGCGCTCCGGAGACCTCGTCGGCAACTCGAATGGAAAGTTGTGGGAGTTTTGCGCAGCCGAATATTTAAATGTATTTTTATGCGACACGCGCTTGATCAGTCCACTGCCATGGAATCTAAGCCTTGCCCAATGCGGATGTGATTCTTTGCTCGGCGGTCTTGGCGCAATCCAAGCACAATGCAAATTATTCAACGCGATTTAAATAATTGCTTATGCTGTCACTCGCTTAATTCGGTCTTGCTGAGATAATGAGCTCCTTTGGAGACAATACCGCACAATGACAAATTTATACATTTAGCCATCATGTTTAACTAATTGATGCATAAGTTGTTATTGAATGAATACTGCAGACTAATAAATTTGGCGACGGAACAGTTCGCGACATCCGAGAAGGCCGAAATACGCAATAACAGTCGTAAATAAACGCTCAACAAGATTGTGCATGCAAATCGACTTGGGAATTTGAATAATATAACAAATCAACAGTTCTGTGCGTCTGATTTATTTACGCAGATATTATGGTATTAATAATATGAATGTTTGTGGAATTCCCATGAAATTGGAAGATTGCGCATTGGGTTAAAGCCAAAAGGTTAAAAGGCACGATGAGGAAGTGTTACCTTTTCAAGTAATTTAAATTTTATCGAAATTATTTTAATGCAAATCGCAGAACACTTCCTTCTGGAGTAAATGTCGCGCCGACAATCATTGATTTGGAACGCGAATGATTTAAAAGTGGCAATAAATCTCCATGGAATGCCATCAGTTACAAGCGTTACGAAAGAACTTCCTGCACGGCATCTCGTTGTGTTAAAATTTTTGAGATTTTGCCACGTTTTCTCCTCGATGCGATAATGACGCCTAATTAATGTGCGAATTCGCCGTTTCCTAGTTTTCTCCGGTTGAAATTCGCCGTATTTTTACGTTTATCGCAAATCGGCCGAACGAATTATTGATTCGTCAAGATAATTACACTTGAACCGGTCGATTTGGTATTCCTCCATCGCCGTATAAGCAAATCCGGTGCCGACGCGCGGCGCCGCAATTTGTCGCAGTTTGGTTGCGTAATAAATAAAGAGATCAATTTGAAAAATTTTCACTTTACGCGATCGATACAAATTCGACGCGCCGCCGCGATCTTTCCAGCCTTCTAGCGACGCCAACCAATTAATCCAATCGATCTCACCGATTCGTACGCTGCAGGTAAAGCTGTTACGTTATTTGACTACGATTTCGATTCCGATTGTGAATCGCCGATCGCATAACGCGCACTTTTATTCCGCTCTGATAGGCAATGTTTACAAAACTTCTTCGGCGCCGCGAATTCGACCGCACGAAGCGTCGAAATTTTCGCCACACTTAACACCCAAGTGGCACCGCCAATTTTTTTCCTTTCTTCTTTCGAGCGCCCATGCTCACTGACCACCAACAATTGGCAAACGCGCTTTGTACAAATACGGTTCTACATGATCGCGCTTTGTTACACTTCCATACCTGCGCACCGCCGGCTCCCGCGGTGATGTAATTACTGTTTAATTAGCATCGCTAATGCCTCACCTTCCACTTACGTGGTGCGCATTTTTAACTCGAGCACGAGGTGTTTCGGTGCGTGTACGAAATTAGGAAATGCAGCAATAATCGATACGTTTGTGTAACAATAAAAGTGGTTGCTTACCGCAAATCGTGTTATGTAAGCTCTAGGGAGTTGAAGAAATGAATTACAACAGTCGGTAAGGTATGCAAATGCTGTAAAAATGTTTGCTAAACATCTCGCTTTTGTCGAGGACATAAACCTAGGAAGTGGTTTCGTAATCTTCGACGGCAGCGAGAATTAATCGCCGATTGAAAATCATTTGAATCGCGGAAGCGGGCACATCCTACTGCGCATCATTTCGTCGCATTCGTATTCAAGCAATGCGCCCAGAAATGCCAGCAATTGCCACAGCATCACGTCGCATCTATTCTTCGTCGTCCCGAGCCGCGAAATCGACTGTCTTCACTGCCGCCGACATTTAGCGAGTGCGCTTTCTTCGCCCGCTCTTCGTCTCTGCCTGTTTGTCTTGTCATCTCGCCTCGACGCGTGCCTCCGTCCGTCGTCTTCTGCGCCTCGTTCGTCGTGCGAAGAAAACTTTCACTCCTTTTACTTTTTACGCGCGATATTCCCGACTTCAGCAGATGTGCCTTGGTCTCAGCCGCGGTCGCAATTTAGACTGCGAGTTAAGCTAAATTTAATTTTGATTTAATGTCCGATTGTTTCCTTCTCAAACCCAGCCCGCTGGTGATGATTTCCACGATCTTTGCGGCTTACGCTGAGAACGCAGAAATTTCGATCTTTCATCTAACAATGGCATCGTACACGTTTTTCAATCGGAGAAAAACGTCGATTGTTCGCGCCGATTTTTTTCGAAATGTAAACAATGATGACTCGACTTAACGCACGAAGTACTCGCCAACCAACGCGAGTGAAAGTGAAAAAGTATCACCTCATACGACGCATTATAGTTAATACTCACATACCTACACGCTCTGACACTTCATACACTGGGTTTAAGGTTCCACGAAAGGCAGGACCTACCTTTAAGTCTATCGGGAGCACCGAAAGAATTTTGTGGATTACATAAGCCTTTTGGCAAAGCAGACACTCCTCACAAACATATCGTATGTCTGCATTTTAGCAACTGATTTGGCTTTATCTCTCGAGATAGTGGCGTTCGCAAGCGGTCTCGAAGAGGCAAATCAGCGGTTCATTAATGGAACCGCTGGTAGTCGCATGGTGCACTAAAGTTATCAACAAGTACGTGCTTTATTTCGCCTCAAAATCGCCGCGGCGAACATTCAAATCGACAATAAAACATCCATTTTCAATTGCGAAACAATTTATGTTTAGATAAATCTACCACACATTATTTTCACGTGTTTTCGCGTCGTGCATTTGGTTACTTTTACTTTTAACATGTTAAACGGACAGTTCGCAGATATTTACGACACCTTAAGGTCCTTAAGTATTACGAAGGCTTTGCGTAAAAAATTTTCAAAATTATGCGTATGAACGATACTTAAAACACTTTCATCTCGATAAATCAAGTTGTCACAAATCCTGCGCACGTCATGGCGCTGGAAATTTAGCTTGGGCGCGATGCGATAACAATGGCTCATTAAAACACCGATTCGAAAATCTCGCGACGAATGCGGCGGCGAATCCGCTCGGAGGCGACAGATTCATAATTTATTAGGTGAAATTTCGATGCAAGAAGAATGCACGAAAGCGACAACAACAACAACAACGTCAACACTGTCCGGTGTCTTCTCGACAGCTCAATCCTTTATTTATTTACATGCTCTTTCTTCGTCGCCTTACGCAATTATTATCTCTGATTCGGCATAACTTTAAATTTTCGTTAATTTAAACCGATATGGAGAGAAAAAAGTGAAATTAATTAACATAATTTCTCTTGAATCGGGCTTGGCTTGTCAAGAAGTATTAAAACTTCGATTAAATCCTGCCGCCATTGGAAATCGTTTAATGTTCGCATGAATAAACAATTATCGACGGCGAATTACTTTAGTAAGCTAATGAATGTGTGTTTAAATGGAATTAAGGACGTTTAGGAGCGTTTAAGTGCGTAGGACTGTTCTAGGAAGAATGTACAAGATACAAGGCAGGAAAATTCTTCGTTATTTTTGTCATTTTACTAGGAAAAGGAAAGTTTTCCAACAGACAATGCATGAATGCAGTCGTGCTAATGCTCCGCGTGGAAATTTATTTATGTACGGTGATTAACTGTGTTTATTATTTTATTTTATCGAGTCGGTATATGCGTTAGTATCGAGCGTATCGAATAGGATTACATTGAATAATCGTATGTATTAATCACGTTTGACTTGTTGCGTGAAAATTCGCAATGATTCCGCGATGTTATCGGCGCCTTGTGAATCTGCATAAACATCCTTTAACCTTTGGAAACAAAGGAACATTTCAGTGACGTTTAGCTATCGCTTCTAGTTGATATTGAGTTACTTTGAGGTTATTGCTCTATCATTCGATTTCATTACTCGTACACGAGGATTGCATTGCGCATTACGGCGCTGTGGCTCACTGGATCGAAGAGCGTCTGCTCTAGTTGCATTAATCAAGCGAAGCTAATGGTTTTGCGGGGAGAAGAGCCCGGATTGCGCACGCGGCGCGAGAAGCGCGCACGAGAAGAACGAAAACGTCGAAACGCCGAAACGAAACCGAAAACGCGCCGCAGCATCGCATAAATAATTGTTGCAGTGGCATTGCCGCTTTCAATGCAACCAGATGTTGCCGTATCGAATTACTGACAATTCGATTACGAGTATGTGCGCACGGGCGGAACGACGGACAATTAAATTTCAATTACAATTACATACAATATCGACGCTTAAAAATCATTCGAATCGTTTGCTTTTCGACGCGTGGTTTTTATCCACGCTAATCTAATGGCGCCGATTAGTCAATCAATTGCTGTCAACCGCATGTCTTTCTTTCTAGCAACGAGCGGGAATAGGCAAATAGGTGCAATTTACAATTTCCCTCGGCCGACTTTCCGTGACACGTCGTCGAGTCGTGAAAAATGACAAAATTGCCGGCAAACGATTGGCAAATGATTCCGCGATGTTTTGAAAACGATTGGAAAGCAGCGAACGGCTTGCGACTAGTATTTCACGACGATCATTGAGCAACGACGCAAAGCGATCGAGCGATGAGCGAGCATAATGCTCGCGCAGATATTCCATAATTTCGATAATCCGCAGCGCGTTTCGTCGAAATTCGCCATGAGATTGCGGCAACGCTTCGCTCGATTGTGCGTTTAAAACAATAAGAACAACAATGGGCCGTTGCAACATGAAGCTGCAGATTTTTGGATTGGGCAACTGTAATGGCTTGGAAGCGTTAAATATCACATTTATTTTATTTAGCATAACGTTTTTATTGCAGGCGTTTAATTGCATTTTAATTATAATATTAAAAAGTTCGTCTCGATGGGGCAACATCTAACGGTATGACGAATCCAAGATCTTTGGTAAGAACGTAATTTATGCGTGCGTGGAAATTGACCAATATAACAATTTTTTGTTTTATTCGTTTCGTTCAGATATTATGATGAAATCGTACAATGATAGGTAGGCAAAGGAAGTAGTGCCAATGCAAAGTAATTCTCACTTTTTAATATTCGTAAAACGCAACTTCTTTGACTACCGATGTATCTATTACTTATTCATGTGGGACAGAACGCGCTTCCAGTTTTGTTCGGCGGTTATCCAACACGTTTTACAGCGATTCCGATGCGCTGGAAATTAATTCACCGTTATTTACGCGCTCGGCATCGGTTGCGTTTTCTTCGTCTTGATATTTCCTCATGCGGACGACGTTGCGAGCCGAACGCAATCAATGCGAGCATTCGTTTATTGTTGCAGTCCGGGCATGTCAAGCGATGGCTCAGTATGTTACTGATGCAAAACGCACTTGCCTCAATCATCTAACCGCCGCTAACTAAGCGTATTATGCGTTATGTAACACGTGCGATTCAACCAGGCATTTCATGTTTATTTATATTGAGCCGGCCATCGACACAGAAGACCGAACAATTAATAAATATTGATTGTGGGACGTAATCGAATCACACTTCAAAGCGCCGCGATTTGCTCGAAAGTTTAAGCGGGTTGAGTTATGTTTTTGGTAATTTGTTGGAATTCAGAGCACGTTTTACATTACTATAAAATCTATCTATATCTTGTTGTAATTTTTTTCCAACTTTTAATTCCTGGCGAAAACGCCCACAAACGCTTAATAAATATTTCTAAAAATGATCTTGTTGTCGATGTGAATATTTCGATTCGTGACTTGTAAGCTCGCTTACGAATATGAATTAATCACGTGAACTTTCTCGGAAAATTTCACCGAATTCTCTCCGACGCACTCTTTCTCTCATCGTTCGACTGGCGCATTATATATTTCACGAACGTTTATCGCCATCGGAGACCGATACAATTTCGCAACGACTGCGATACTCGCATGTGAACATTTCAAATTTGAAATCGTGATTCAAACGATCGAAAAAAACGAGCTCTTAAACTCTTTGATTGCCTTAATTTACCGGTCGTGATTTGTTCAATCGTTTAGTCATTTAACGCACGCGATGTCGATGATTAAATTTATAAAAACCATTCTATACGGTGTACTAAAGTTTCAAGCAAGACATTGTGTCAAACTAAACTCTTGTATCTCAATTTCTACTAACCTACTCTGGACGAAATTTGCTGACTTGATCGAACTGGAAGAAAGTAAACACCACAGAAGCCCACATGAATAAATAAACCTAACAGATCTGCGCGGTTCGCATTCACGATTCTTATCTCGCCCGAGGTGATGGGTTTAGAGCAAAACCGCATGCAAATTTTTTTATCTGATCCGATTTGATCAGAAAATCCGTTATCCTTAATTCCAACGACTTGACACAGAAAAGTGCCGCTGGACTGCCCATGGCTCGATTAATTTATTAAATTGGATTTACACGAAGCGTAAAAGTGTAAGTAGTAGACGTGTGGGAATTTGTTACAGATTTGCATACAAATCATTGATATCTAACTGTATTAAGACAGAGTTTCTCATGTAATAATTTCATTGTCTCGTATTGACTTTGAAACGTTTCCACGAATTACCTAAAACACTAAAAAGGTCATTCTGGTTTTAATGATGTGCGCACTTACCGTAGAACGAATATTGAAGAAGGACATGCCATTGTTGTTCGCAGAAACATTAATTGCGAAATTTCAATTTAAAACATAATCGGACATTTTATGATCAGACTTATGTTCACTGTCGTGCGTGTGCAATCATTCCGATACGCCGAGTGTGAGCATCAGCAGATGGCCGGCACGAAAATAGGTGATTCGTTCTGCGTAGAAATATTGTCGCTCGTAAAAAATAATTACTATAAAAATGCTAATACAATTGGCAGTATTCGTCAAGCTCGTGCGCTGTAGCGCATTGCACGAGGTCACAGTGCCATATGGGACATGTGGGAATACGATATTAATGAATGGAAACAAGGTTTGCGCGCAAAAAGCACGAAAACGCAACGCAAAGAAACGCGAAACGTGAAATACGCTTAAAGTAGGTAAATATCAAATGGCAAATTGTGCTTCAATCTCTCGTCTCTTTGTTTTTGCGCGGCGTGCGTTATAACTCGGGCGCATTCCGTGTCTTAATTAACTGAAAACTAGTTTACTTTTATGTGCATTGTTTATGCACATTTTTAAATTATCCGCGAATAATTACCGAGTTTGCGATGCGGACAAATGCGGAGCCATACGTTATAGCACAAAACGAGCGCGGACAGCAGTCAAAAGTTGCCGAAACAAAACTTGCCGCTAACTTTAAGTTACTGCTTGATTTGGCGCTAAATTCGAGCGGAGTTAAACTTTAACCCGAGCATTACGACACCCGCGACACGTTCGAGTACTTAGTTGTTGGCTGCTAGCAAGCGTAAAGCATTTCGGTATGTTTTATTTAGTGCTTCTTGTCGCACTGCCGCGTCGCGCTTCGAATTCTTATTGCATCCGAGGCTGTCGGCGATTTATTGCGCTCGCCAGAATGTACATTACAAAGTTCTGCAAACAGAGAGTGCAGAGACTTCACACATTAGGGCGGGTTGTATAATTTAGGTCGTACATCATTTCGTGCAGTGCAGCGACACGCGAAAACAGCATAATTTGAATGAAGAAGATGGTGACAAGTTGTCGAGAGGAAACTGGTGTAGTCTAGAATGGAAATTAAAAAGTTCGGTTGGCGTTTCTGACATAACAGTTTCTGCCTTACATTATCGAGTCAGGCAGAGTAAGCGAAGCGCTTCGGCTGCGTTTCGTTACATTTTGTTACACTTCACACTGTTACACTTAGCGCTTTGTTGCGTCTTTGGCATTATTATGCATTATTGCGGTGTTTTGTTATTCACTTGTTGTAAGCATTGTGTAACGCGAATCGGTCTTCCTGCACGCGCTATTTTGCGTATTGTGAGTTGTAAGTGGTACGACGCAAAGGAAGAAATAAAACGAAGCCAGCTGAGGACTCGGTTCTGTGCACGCTTCCTTTCGAAACTCGTGGGCGTAGTGAAGATTGGAGCGAGTGCATTTCGAAAAGAAACGGCCGGGCGCGGTTGCACAAGCGAAAAAATGTTAAGAAAGCCGCGAAGCAATCTTGGGATGGGACCGTGCGAGAATCTTATAAATAGCTAACAATGAGCTGCACCTTCCTGCGAAATGGTACCAAGAGTACGGCGTTATTTCTGTGGCCTCTAAAGGTTTGCGCTCCGTCGTGCAGAAAATTTATGCAACTTTTATGACATTTTCAAAGATCCTTCAATGCATAAAGATGTACATTAAATTCACGCGTCGGTTTTGTTTTAGCTTCGGAAGACCAAATCGCTGCAGCAACCGACCAGCAAGACGATTCAGACATGTACATGGAGGCTATGGAACACACCCCAACCACGGACGGAGGTCAACAAGGTTCAGACGGTTATGTTGCGAATAGTCAACAGTTCTATCCATCATTCGCGCCATTCCACAATCCACCGCTCGGGCACTCCCGGCCGGTGTATCAACCCGAGGCGGCGTACAGCCACCGCCCAACCGCATACCAGCAACACGTTGGGTTCGACTCCACGGCGAGATTCAGCGGATACAAAGGCGAGAATGCTAATACTGGTTCCCCAGATACTCACGGTATCCTTGGTAGCGGAAACTTTGGCGTGATCCGCGGTGGCACTTTCTACGGAGACAACGATGACGCCGACTCGTTCGATCAGTACAACTACTACAATGGTCATGGCAGGCCTTCGTTCTATTTTGGCGGCAACCCACGTCCCAGGCAATACCAGCAGTTCGAGAACTTCAGAGACTTTGCCGATATCAATGTCCCCGCTAACCCGGCGTACTCCCAGTATGTGGTGGTCTATGCCAATAAGAATGGGAGCAAGCACGACCCAGCCTTGGGGGTTCACAATAACAAGCCCAAGAATATCATGGAGCATCTTGCGCTCCTAGACTTAGAGACCACCACTGCGGTTCCGGAGAAGCTCTCGAAAGCAAAGAGGAAGCTGGCCAAGGTCCCGAAGGAAAAGAAGCCTTGGTCCAAGAAGGGGAAAACTACCAAAGCGTCCAAGGAAACCGCCACGGAAGCGGAGAATTCATCAACAACGATATCGCCGGATCTGTACGAACCATTGTTAGCTCTGAGTTGAATTTCCATTGATGGCATGAGAAATTGTATAATTTAGTGATGACAGGATGGGTCTGTTCTGCGACCAGTACCTGATCTGACTATTCGACTATCCGACAATCGGACTGCTACTTGAGTGCTTGTGATCTGTGAAACGCGATGCATAGCAGCAAGTAGGGCGAGCTATTATAATACTAGGTTAGAGATGCGAGTTGATGTTCGAGTTACCAGTAATAGATGTAATAGTTACGGGTATCCCAGAAACGAGTTTGTTGCTAAAGTAGAAATTGTACATACATTCTGAGCAGTGAGTTTCGAAAAGCAAATAAAGTGAAATTTCAATTTCGGAGGTTTCGTGCGTTTGGGGCTCTAATTTTGATGGATTACGTTCAACAGGTTTGCGCCATCGCAAATGATTTACAATTTTACATCCTGTAAAACCATCTGACGCGCGCAAATTGAATCGGGGATCGAGGATAGCGTTCGACGAGAAGCTCATCCGGGCGTGAAATATGAAATATGAAATTTATCTTTTTATCTCTGGGCGATAAAACACCGGTCTGGCCGGGCGCGGGATGGCGCAGCGAGCGGGCCGGAGAGCAAATAGATATTCGGCGTCGCGCCGAGGAAACGAAGACAGTTGACGTTATTTGTTATATTACGTGTGTGCGGGAAGCGAGAGTGAGTTTGCTGCAGGGCCGCCGGAACTAATTTGAAGTTGGCGGAAGGATACATTTGTCATCCGCGTCCCTCGTGGGCCATGATCGGGTCGGACGAAGTTATGAGCGGCAGAGTGCACTAGATCAAAACCCAGCTACCTTGGCCAGGACGCGCTATGCAAGTGCGTATGCACCGTGCCCTGCCGCGGAGGAGCGCCAAGCGTGAGGCAGAGATAGCGAAAAAATAGGCTGAGCGCGAGGCGGCGAACGGGAATTCCTGCGAGACTTGACCCGAGCAAAAATCATCTACGGCGCCGGCGTGTTCGTGCTCGCCGAGCGCGGAAATCATCTCCTGCCGGACGAAGGCGGACTGGGAAGGACGCGTTGGAAGATAAAGATGGATTTCATTCTGTTACCGCCAGAATATAATGATATCGCATGTGGCAATATTTACAGTTGTTCGACTCTCTAAACATTTGATACTCATTTTTATCCCGCGCGCGAGGGACGTGACAGGGCGACGTAGCGCCAAGGACTAAAAACAGTTGTCGGAGCACGACTTGTAAAAAACTTTCCGCGCGAACTTGCAAAGGTAAATTGCCTCGCAGCGACATCACAGCAAGTTAGTTACACTCAATCTACGCTCCTTCGGCAGCGGCGCGGCGGATACACCCCCGCTGTTACCGCTTTCGGGGCGGCGGAAGACTATAAAACCATAAAACGCGATTTATAGGTTTATTGCTGCCTGCCACACTGCTGCTTCTCATTTGGCGGCAACAAAATGTTACCTTGCGCAGGAGCGGCGGCAATTCGGAGGGTCGCGCTTCATAAAGCCTTTATCTCGACGCGTCGGCACGTCCCTCGCATTATATAATAATTTTTACACGAATTTTACGCCGCTCCTTCGTCCTGATTTTCATCTTCGTCCTGATTGTGGACTGCTTATTTTTTCACATCTTACATTGTGCACTCTGCGCCAGGGCGCGCGGAAAGAGTTTTGTAGCCCACAATCTCGACGAAACGAGACAAAATGAAAAACTTTATCATGATCTACGAGGTGCGAACATCACGGAAATTATTTTTCGTAGCCGCGCCGGCGAGCGGAACGAGAAGATATAACTCGTTTATTCCTTTTCTCTGTTGCCTTCCCTGGGCGGCAGGAAAAGGCGAGGAAGACGGCTGCGGTAGGTATTATTGCCATTTTATTTTGCGCTCTGCTCGGACGGGTAATCAAAATATATGAGCCTACTTCGATCGCCCAGGATGAACAAAATTGCCACAACAAGAAGAAAGAAGAAATATCCCTGTGTAATTAACTTTTACTTAGAAGAAAAATTATTTCATACCTTTACGATATGTCCAATGTATCTCCTACCAAACTTGAGATTTGATTATTCTCTAATCACCAGATAACAATTCTTAACATTGACAATGACTCACAAATGGTAGGTAATATTCTACGTCATCATGTAGTGTTGTTGTCCCTGTTTGGAAGTCGTTAAACGCGGACATTAAAGTCCAATGAATGTTTGCCTCTGATTTAGTTCAGTTCTCAACATGAGTCGTGCGTGCGCGGTCGTCGTGTTCTACATTTCTATAACTGTATTCACGCTGACGTCGCGAATTTTTGCCAAATGTAAGTAATATCCACCAGACTATTGCTTCTCCTGACACCGTCAAATCTCTTATTTTTAGCGACTCAATATTGTCCAATAAACTCTACAAACAAAACCGAGTTGCGAGAGCCAATAATCTTGATTAACTCCACTGGGAAATTAGAATTTTATATTCCGAGCCTGCACAATGGGAAATTAATATTTGACCAGGACCAGAAATTCATTCTGTCGTGTCCAAACCCAAGGAATCTTCTTACTATCAGTACGTTGAACTTTATAACGTCTTTAGAATAAATACATTTATTTAAACATTCTAGGTAGTGGTAACGTCACAACTGGACAATGCACCAATGGAAAACTTCGGGTTGTGGGGAAAGCTTTAACATTCCAGGAGTTGTCCTGTAATAAATCGATACGTGGAGATGTTAAAAGACGGGATGATATGGCTTCGTGTGGAATTAAGGGCAACCAGCAAGGATCCCTCATCGATATTGGATTTAACGTTGATGTGATGTCCGGAAGGCGAAGGCAGGATTTCATCACCTTGATTCAAGTCTGTCATAACCTCAAGAAAGGACTTACGTATTACTCCGAGCATATCCTACTTGGGAAATTGATGAAACGTATGTTTTTTAGAACGTTTTTTTGGAAAAATATTTTAGCGTTATCATTTTCAGAGGCTTCCTCCAGTAAATTTCGACCGGGATTCTCTACGCAAGGCGTTCAGGTATCTGCGGCCGTCGCCTACAAGCAGTCGTATCAAAAATCTACATTCACCAAGCTTCTTGGCGCTTCCTTGGTGGCAGATAATTACATCAACAACAAGTCCTTCCTATCTCGAGGTCATTTAGCACCGGATGCGGACTTTCTCTTCGCTCCGTGGCAGTTTTCAACCTACTTCTATCTGAACGCTGCTCCGCAGTGGCAGGTTGTGAATGGGGGGAACTGGCATAAAGTGGAGTCGATGGTGCGGAAACTTGCCGGGCAGTTGGAGTCAGATCTCAGGATTTTCACGGGAACGCACGGCATATTAACGCTGCCAAATTCTCAAAGCGTTATGACTGAGATGTATATGTTACCGAAAGAAGTATTACCCATTCCGAAGTTGTTTTGGAAGTTAGTGTATGTGCCCAAGACTAAGGAAGCTATAATTTTGGTGGGGTCAAATAATCCCTTCTTAAAACACGCTCGCGAAGTTGACAGAATATGTGAAGATGTGTGTGATCATTACGGGTGGACAAGAAGTAATTGGACTAGGGTAGACAGAGGTGTGGTTTACTGCTGTGATTATCACAGTTTTATTAAAATTGTGACAAGTTCACCTGAACTTGATGTCAGGGGCGTTCTACAAGGACCTAAATAGAATTACGTTGTGTAAATATATTGAAAAGAAAAGTAAGAAAGGAAGTTTTGTTTAAGAAAATGTTTTGCCTTGCATATTGTTCTATTGTTCCACCTCCGGTTCTTATTCTTATTTCTTCTGAGACCGCCGCCCCGCGGCTCGAGAGCTGTTATACAAACAAGCGGCGCGCATTGCTGGAAGGTTTTAGGAAAATTTAATTTGCGCCTCACATTAAGGACGAAAAGTCAGAAAAGTTTTGCGCTCTCCCCTGGCGGTTCAGTAAGAAATTATTTGAGCTGGCAATCAAAAAATAATGTGTAATTGAATTCCACTCCCGGAGACGCAATGCGATATAATCTGATTGTGGCGCGGACGGCGGCGTCTGCGTCAACGTTATTTTTAATTTTTCCGGCGATAAAAAAATTAACGATTGCCACGGCACGCTCGGCGCCATGAAAATTAAATGATAAGGTCGTCTCGAAGGAGGCAATTTTAAACACTTCTGTTGTCGTAAAAGTGCGCGGCGCCAATGGCGCGCGAACGCCGGCGTTTGAGAAAGCGTCCTGCTGGGAGGCGGCGGTGCACAGTTGAATAAAATAACATTTCTATAGACGCCGGCTTACGAGACGGGCGGGACATTATGCCGCTCATTCGGGAGACACAAATAATAAATATTATAATGCAGGACGCGAAGAAAGCGCGGCTCGAGGTGGCGTCGCGTCCTCGACAATGTGCCGCATTGTGTTTTACAGCGCAATGCGCGCCGGCCCTGATGACAGTTTTGCGCCGCTCGCCGCGTCTTGGAAAAAGTTTTATGCGCGCCGCGGGACGCCGCCCGTGCATGTTTAAGCTTAATGGACGCGTCCTGCGCCGAGATATCGTCCTGCTAACGTCCGTCGACGACCCGCCGACGACGTCGTTACAGATAGCGCGCCGGCGTCGACGCCGGCGCTGAGGAAATCTGCATTCAACCGATGAAATGTTGCATTGCAGGACTTCGGACGCAGGACTTGTATCTCATAATTAACGCGCTTCCCAAGTGGCGGCATTTCGAAATTGGGACTCGTATTACCGCCGCCGCTAGCGCCAGTGATGTATGGCTCGGACCATGATTGGAAAACGCGGAAAATCGCAAAATATGATAAAGTGATAATAAATCACAATTTGACAGAGCGTTTCTCGTTTACTGGTGCTTGGTTGCTTGGCGGAAGGCTTCTAGGGTTTCCGGCTAATGCCCATTCCATGTACGCGTGGACGCATCGGGCCCGAATCTTCACGTTATGATATCATAATGAATATACATATAAATTAGGGTTTCCGGCGGAGGGTGAGTCCATCTCGGATACGCGCTCGGACATGCAAACCTACTCTCGTTTCGCGTTTTGCCCGCGCCGCGCATATGAATGTTAAAATAAGTTTCAAATTGTCAACGACGCAAGTTGCCTCCCTGGAGAGGCGCTGGTATGAGGGTCGGATCGCCTCAGAGCTAATTCCGACGCAGCAGGAGCTGGAAAGCGGCAGAAATTGCCAGTCGAAGAGCGGGGCGCGGCGGGCCTAAATTCATTAACGTGCCGCCCCGCAGGAGCGCGCAAAAAACGCAAAATTTTTACCCCCAAGCAGCGGCAAAACGATATTAAAACTCTCCGCGGCTTTTGCACAACAGAAAGCCGGCTGAGTTTTAGACTTTTCCGCCGCGTTATTTCTTTTTCCCGCCGTGCGGCAAACCGCACTTAATTACAACCCTTCCCCGCTGCCAATGTCGAGCTAACAATAGCCGAAATACACGAAACTGCTGAAACTCCGAGCGGGATAATTCCATTATCAATGCCTCAATGCACAAATAATATAAGTTGCAATTAAATTACAATTGTTTTGCAAAAAGTAAAACTGTCCAGGTTGCTCAACTACGCCCGTGTTTTTTAATTATGCACACGTAATTTAAAGTTTGACTATCTGGGGACGACACCGGCATTAGGGCGTTTCTGTTATTTTCAAACTTTCGCACGTTTTCCGTGCGTAAGTTAATTAATTATTTTATATCTGCACGACTAAACATTTTATGGACAATAAATAATTCCGATTTAATTCGCGTTTTTCGCAATTACGAGTCAAGTGCGCGATTGCCAGTTGGAAACTAGTTAGGAATTTAAATCAAAAAATTAAATTACAATTTGTGCATTTCCTAGTTGCTCCTCCTGCGGTCTTGGGGCGCCCCTTATTCCTGGAGTTCTCCTCCGTTTGAAAATTGCACTTTTCGTTTGCGGGCGCCGCGCGAAACTTGAAATGAAGAATGAATAAAACAAGAGTTTGCAAGTCGACGTTAACTCGTCGCCAAATCGACACAAAACGAAGCGGAAAACGGCGCAAGGACGAGAAGGCGTAAAGCTCGAGCGAGGCTGCGCATTAGTATCAGCCTCATCCCCTCGTCCTCGCCCGACGCCAACGAAGTGGTAAGCTAATTACTTACGCTTAATTAGTTCTTAAGGCATTCTTACACGAGTTTAACTTGTTCGCACGCCTCGCTGCCTGCGGCAGCTTAGGGAAGCTTTTTAGGGCTTTTTAGGGTAAATTTATTTAAGCGGTGTCAGTTTAAGACGTTGTCACGCTCAGTTTTAAACAACATTAAATAATCTTATTAAGAGTTCAATTTCTCCCCGTGCTGCGATGCGAGGGTTTAAATGCAATTTAAAAGTATTCGGAAAATGTCGGAAGGTATTTTTTATTTTTAGGTGTGCAAGGTGCAGATCTCGATTCGATATCAAATTGATTCGAAAAACGTACATGCATAATGTAGCGAATGTGTTCAGCGGGAATCATTAATCATGTATCCACGCTAGCACGTACAATTTCCTCCTGGCGAGGCGATATCCCACAGGAGTCGCGCGTAATTTCTTATTTCTCTCATATATCATGCGAAAGTCCTGACACTTGTCAGTCCGGAAGGCGTACAAACGACAACAACTCTAGATTACCATCGCATTTCATCCGGAACCGGGACGACGCAATTTCAAATGCCAATTATGCATTCCCAGCGCAAACTTTTACCCGCAGACGTCTCCGGGCAAGGCGCACGGCAAAAACTTGTCGGAAAATGTTCTTAATGTTATTTTGTTTACAATCGTTAGGGAAGGGGACGATGTGGCAGAAGTGCAGCTAAACGTTGTTGAGCGCCACTCTATGGCACATATGATTAGATAGCAAACAGCCGAAGGGTAGTTGTCGATAGAGGCATCGGTGGGGTGGCGGGACAGGTTCTCGAGTGTGCGGCATATGGTGTTGCAACATGCATTAGCAACGTTGCATTGCGCGCCCTTCTTTGCGCAACGGGTGACGGCATCGCAAGTACAACATACTTCCACCTCGAGGGCCCGATGAAACATGCACGACAAGGGGTTGCGAGCGCGCGGGGTACGCCCCGATGCTTATATTCTGATATCGAGCTGCGTCGTTAAGACCTGCCGATTGATAAATTATTCAACCTTAGTTTACGTTCTGGATGATTTAATGCCGAAGAAGTTGCCTACATTCGAAGTCTGAAAGTAAAAATTGCTGCCGCAATTAACATGACCGCATTGAGCTGGTAATTAATCGGCTAGGGGCAAAAGCAATTTTAAGCCATGCAGAAATCAATGACGATTGGGTTGATTGTTTGCCCACGTCCAGAATGCTGTTTGTTTTCCAATTTTTGCTTCCGCTCGACCACGTTTTAATCTTTTCGATCTCTTGGCCACCGCGCAACACGCTAGTTGCACAAACAAGCCCTACGCAAACACACTCGAGTGGCTCGTGCCCGGCGCAACCCCCACGGAACCGGCGTGCCCGTTATAATTATTTGTCAAAGATCAATGGCATCTCCCGTCGAGTGCATAATTCGACTATTTGTCACCGCGCACCGCGTCTCACACCTTCCAGAGGGTGTTTTGTGCGCCGGATGGGACGAGGAGCGGAGCAACATACGACGCCGGTTTTAATTGCATTGCATTTTATATGCTAAGCAACTAATTATTCCGGCGCGCGCTGGAGGGCTCGAGGGTGGAGACGTCCCAGCTCACTTAAAATAGTAAATAGTGCTTTATGTAAACAGCCGCGAGGAAGAAAATTAAATGAATGCAATGAAACCGTCTGGAATTGCGGAGGCAAAGACGGGACTTTTAAATTGGATCAAATTAGACGAGTGAAATAAAAGGTAATTGGAATTATTTCGGAAACACGACGCGGAAATTAACGCTCATTATCAATTCATCATTTTCGCGCAGTTACAACGGGCGGCCGAAATGTCGAAATTTATATTTTCGAAGTTGTCGGGAAGCTGGCGGGATATGATAGCCGGCGAGCTGGTGCCGGGCTCGTGTCTCGACTTGCGTCAGTGTCTGAATCATTGGATGAGTTGGAATCCCCGAGGAGCCGTTACCGGGTGCCGCCGCCGCCCCCGTCGCCCCCTTTTGCGCGCCGGCCAACTTAAATTGGATACTGGTCACTTTCTATAATTCAAACCTTCCGCTCTTCCTCGCTCGCTATCATAACTTAACTATCAAAACGGGCTTATAACTTGCGTTCGACTTTCCGCCATACGCAACCATCTGGGGGGTGGAAAAATCCAATTAATTCGCAAGAACGCCGCCGAAATTTCCCCCCGAACACGAATTCTTGCTCCGGCGCGAGCATTTGTGATAAAGATGTGTTTTAAAATTGAAAACGATGATGACGTAGAAGGTTGCGAAAGGTCGTCCATCATCATTGGATGATAGAGTGGAAACGGGCAGTAACGCGACGCTCGAGCTCTCGATCATTTTCTAATTGAAACCGGAGACGTGGAGTCTAATGAGTGCCCGTTCGCCGCCTCCGCGCTAAAACCGCCGAAAGTGCGGCGAGCGGCGGCAGCTTCTTCGCGCCCTCGATGGCTCCTCGGAGACTTTGGTCTTGGTCTTCGGTTCAGCCCTTGCCGTAATGCACTTAAGCATCCGCCTCGTTTAAGATGATCGACCGGCCATTAATAATTCTTTTGAATATTCATCGTTTTCCGCTTTCGACGAGATTGTTATTGACGGTTCCGGGCAACAACAAGTTGCGCGGCGCATACAGATGCGAGCGGCCGTTAATTGGGTGGCAATGGCGAGCAATTTGCGGCACGCTCGCGGTTAAATAAGATTATCATTGCAATTAATTGCGCATGATGTGTGGGCCCATCGGGGGCATGTATAAACTATCTCGCCGCTATCCGTAGGTGCGCGCCCGCCACGCTCGTCATAAAAATGTCACAGAATCCGTTGATTAATCGCCCGATGCGCACATGATGCCCGCGATAGAGAGTTGATATATGTGCCAATCGGACAATAAATATCCTCGTAATCGAAGGGCTATTCATTTTCCGACCGGGCGCGAATAAACGGTACATCTGTTTCGATGTTTGCGCGTTTCCATAAATGTCATTTCGCGAATCGAAGTCGATTCCAATTATTCACGCGCCGCGCGGCGAAAAATAGTTTGCACGGCCGCGAATATTTCGCAAAGAAATACGCGAAGTTTTCCCCGATAACATTTTAAGCATAATCCTCCTGCGAAACGAGTTAATCTCGGCGTATAATTCAGTCAGTTACGCGCCTTAAAATGCACTTCGCCGGATAATCCGGGCTTGGGGGAGACGATTATGCGCCTCGGTTAGCTGCGCGAACTTAATAAACTGATTAGCATTCGCAATCCCGCCCGACAGCGAATTCATCGAAAGCGCGCGCTCCCGGCGGCGCCGCCATCCCTTCGGATTTAACGACGTCTCCGCCAGCGTCGCGCGACTTAATCAAGCGAATTATGGCGAGTCTTAATACAATGTCCTCAGGTGGAAAACGGTTTAATTAATATGCACACGTGCGCACGTGAGCGCGCGCCGCGTAATTCGGTTATGAAATATTAAGGCGGGCGAAATTAGCGGCTTGTCATCGGGAGCGACACGGGTAATGCATGCGCGCCCCGCACGCACACAGCGGCGCGACTCTCTAACGTGATTAATAAGCTTATGCATTTATTTATTCGACTCGCCAGTCAATTACGCGCGGCTTCATTAAGTGTATTCCTTTGTTTTATGGTAATGCGGTCGCGCTCATCCCCCGCGCGGTCGTCCGGCGTCATTTTCTATCGTTCTCACCCCGACGCTCGGCGGGCGCATAAGTGTCACTTAAAATGCACGCCCGAAGGCCGCGATGCTTTAAATATTCATCAAAACTGCGTGTTTTATTTTTTTATTAGCGAAATACGGCGCGCGGAGTGCGAAGGCGGGAGGGCCGGCCCTTGATGAGATTCTTTTCGGGCGCGGACCCTTTTTTGCGCGCGATCTAAGTAAGGGTTCGCGCCGCCTAAGCACTTTTTTCCGCACACGTGTGAAATTCGGTATAAAAAGTTAATTGGGTCTTAAAATGGTGGATTAAATAATTATCTACGCTCATTCGATGTGGCCGGGAATAAAGGGTGAAGTCCTGCGGGCTCGGCCGTTAAATATTTACGGAGTCGAGCGACGAAATTGTTTAGGAAATGCGGAAAATTACGCATTTGATTGTTCGACCGCGACCGAGTTAGCGTTTTCGTAACTTTCGCTCGATCCGGAATTTCATAAGACGAAGGAGTTCGTCTCCGCACCCTCGGCGGCTTCGTTTGCTCGCTCCGGCGGAACCCGAATTTTATTACACTTTAGTGCGACAGCTCGGAGTAAAACTGTGGAATTGTTGGGCGCGCGTTCGACCCGAAATCCCACCGAGGATTCGCACGCCAACAGTTTCGATATCGTCAGAAATAACTTACTTTCGCCGCCCCTCCCGCCCGCAGCTTAGCGCGGCGAAACTTTAGCGTAAATTCTCGTTTCCATCCTTCCGCCTCGCGTAATGAAATATTTATCAAGCGCGTGCGCGCCGCAATAAATATATTTTCAATAACAGGCGCTGTTTAAGAAAACGTCGCGCGATATTTCGCATAAAAAATTGCGTCTAATGGCGAAGTATTGAATGTTTCCGGAGTGCGAAGGGCATGCACGAAAGGGCGAGATGTCAACGTCGATGCGACTAACAGAATAAAACATCGACAGCCGACGCGTCTCATGCAAATTTCCATTTGTTGGCGCCGAAAGAACGAAAGGAGCCTTGGATTTTTTCGGCTCGATTCTTGAAAGTGCAAATTCCATCAAACGGCGTCTCCAAGGGGTTGCGGTTTATTGAACTTTAAAGTACGCGCTCGTATTAAATATTCGGATGAAATATCCGAGCCCGAGCATGCAAAAACGATATTCATTGCCGAGCTGAAAAATTATTCACGGCGTATTTAAATTCGCTCCGAAGCGGTCAGCGCGAGGGTCAATTAAGCGAATTTATGAAGTCACACCCATGCGGCCGATCGCCGATAAGCCGGACGTCAGGTGCGCAAGACGGAGGCGGCAGTTCATAATATTCCGGCGGCGAGCGCAAAGTTTACGATGTGTTTTTATCTGTGTCGCAATATTTCGCCGCTTGAATGACGGCGCAGGGCAGGCGCACACAAATCAGCCGCGCCCACGACCGCCGCCCCGCCGCTTCTTCGCTAATTACTTGTCACCGGCGACGAGGCGCGCCGCCGATGACCCATCGGGACTGATAACATCCGACGGCCTGCCGCACGCATCGAGTGACAACTTGCGTTTAACGACGGGTAAAATAAAGTGAGCATAGAAAATTAATTTTTCACGCTAGGAAGCGTCTCCCTCTCCCTTGTAAACATCATTCGTTTCCCAGCAGAAATTCCTGATTAAAGTTCGGAGCGCATGGCGGAGAGAAAGCGGTATCGAAGCACGAAATGATCCTGCGGCGAATGCGAGACTCAGACTCATATTCGATGGAATGCTGCAATTATCGACGTCCAGGCGGGCGGGAGTTGCCAGAGGACGAAATGAGCTCCTTCGACAGATGAAAGTCGAGCGCGCGAGCGGATACGCAATCCGAACTCAATTTGATTTGGCCGGCGACCGGCGGCAAGTCGTCGTCGGCGGCGAGCGCGTCTCGCGGGAATCTAATCTGGTCTAAGCTCGCAGGTCGGCGAGTGGTCACGATATGATGCCTTTCGGTTAGCCGCCGCCGCGCGCCCGCCGCCGCCATCGCGGCCGGAGTTGCAACGGAGAAAACTCAATATTCAGCCGGCCGGAAACCTTATTAAGGCTGCCACTCACACGGAACACGACGGCGCAGACGTCATGTATGCAGATGGCCGCGGAAAGAGGCGACAACTCGGGCTGGGGATGGGCCGCCCGTCTGCACCGCAATTAAGCAAAATAAACGTCAAAAATGATGGCGCGTTTAAAAAAACTTTCCTCCCAACGTCACCATCTGATAACTAATTCATTCGCTAATCATAGACTTAAATTAGTGAACCGTCGAAATATGTTACTGTCACGCACTCTTTAACACCTTTTCCCACTCTTCACTTATTGTTAGTTCCTACTTTTAATCAACTAATTGCTCTCAACGCCGTCTTCACAACTTGCTCCCCTTCTTTGGATGTTGCGCTTGTTTCTTCTGCTTGCCTCTTAATGAGGACGAAAACCACCGGCCTAATTGATCGATTTGTATCCACGCTTTGTATCTCGCAACGCTGCAACTAATAGGCTCTTAATTGGTGTTTTCGTCTGTTTTCTTGCGCCGGCGGCGCGGGCTAACCGATGTTAAAGAGCCCCCATACATCTCGGCGGCCGCCCTCTCGGGTGTTGCCTTCTTCTTCTCGGCCGCTATCTCCCGAGATGGGCCGCGGGGTTCCCTCTCAAGGGCGCTATGATTCTTCCGGCGCTCGAGGTGAGCACACGCGGGATATGCCGCCGCCCGAACATGTTTACGGACTTGTTTCGCCCACTTCTTATTCGCGCGCGCGCGCGCGCCCGCCCGCCGTTAATGCCGCCGTAATGCGCGCCGCCTCCGCATTACGATACAATGGGATCGCGCTCGTAAATTTGCAAGCGCGATGTTTATTTTTGCATTAAATTTTAAGCATCCGCTGCTTGTTCCCGGTCCCTGGAGGCGCGCGCGATGGGGCGCGCCGAGAACAACGCACATCTGCACAAGTGAATTTTTTTCTCAAGTTATTTCCGCGTCTTTAAGTCGTCCTCTCTGAAACTTTCGGGCGCGTCCCGGTGCAGGGTAAATTTCGCGAAAGTCCATAAAGTTTCACTGATTTGATGAATTCAAATCGCCGCTGAACCGGACGAGATCGAAGGCGATTCCTTATGGCGTTCGAGTGCGGAGCGGTTCGAATCTGGCCCCAGGGTGTCATTCGCTTAAACGCGACGTACATCTTGATCGACCGTCCGATGGGCAAATCGCTGCTTTACGTGCGAAGAAGCTCGCCGCTCGAGCCGAGCTTATTTGTAACGCATTTCGTTACGTCCGCACGTCCACCGCCACTACGGATTTGGCGATTTCGCACTTAGTTAACCGCCGCACGAACGCCTTGCTCGCCGATACAAATTGTAAAATAACAAGGCGTTTGCCACTAATGAGCGTCCGAAGTTTTCGAGATAGATAACCGTCGAGACGCCTCCTATAAGGCGCTATCCGGGTGCTTGATGTTCGACGCGTTGCTGCGCCGACATGAAAGTTGCGCCGAATTCGTAAAACACGTTCGTTTCGAAATTAATTCAAATTCATGGTCCTTGTATTCTCCCAAGACACGGCCGCGGCGTTCCAGTAATAATTCATTCCTTGTCCGCCGCCGCTGTCCGAAGTTGCGGCGCGCGAGTCCGATGATTTATGAAAAATATTACGGACAAGTCCGAAGGCGGTGCGGAACGTGTCTCTGTCTTCTAGTTTTTCGCCGCAAACGCCCAGCGAACACAACAAATTCTTACAAATCCCAAACGGCCGCCTGCCTCGCCTCTGACCAATGGTGTGCGCCACGTGGGACCGAAACTTTGCAGCGCCACAATGTTCCTTCAAAACGCCGCCGGAATACGCTTTTAATTTCGTGTCGCTTCCCCTAATATTTTGAAATATTGTTGGGCAGATATAGAAATGCGGGAGGAATAGAAAAAGCCGAAAAAAAAAATAAATAGAGGAGATAGTTGCGAATTGATTGATATTCTGTGCGGTCGGAATTCCAGTCAGATTGTAATTTTTTACAACGTCCTCGGGGAGTTGCAGGCGATGGCGGTCGAATGTTGGTTTTTAAGCATATTGTTCGGACACTTTTGTATTCTGCTCAGTGGTGGCGGGGCCACCCAAGGGGCCGGCGGGGCTGATCATCCGGTTGAATTCCTTATCGGCGCGGCGCGGAGGCGGCGAGAATTAGGAATCCCGGCTACGTGCAAGGTGCCGCTCTGGTTTCTAATTCGGCGAGCCGTGCAACCGACAAAAGGAGGAACAAATCCACTCATACAACATGCATTTTTTACGTCGTTCTCTTCCTGCCCGGCTCCCGGCTTCAATTTACACGAGTTGCACAAGTTACACAGTCCCGCGCGCAATTTCAATTGCAAGACGGGATCAAATATTTATCGCGTTTTTGAAACAGGGAAATTTCGAGTTTTGCGGATTGCTGATCGCGTGGATTTTTCGGCGAGGAATTTTCGTTGGTAATGTAGGTAACGCACGGACAAGCTTGTATTTTGTATCCAAATGACATTCGTAGGATATCTCTATACGAGGCTGTTTTCATGCAAAGTAGCTTCGCAACTTCGGCGCGAATTTCCCATCTTCGCGTGTTTCCTCCGGCGTGAGCAGGGCGCGTGCTTGCATTGCAAGAAATAAAGGAATAAATGTAAGGAGGACGTCGCTCTCCGTTGATAGCGATACCAGTCCACCTCGGTGGGAGCACCGGAATTGTCTACGGTTTGAGTGTTACGTTCGGGAATTCCAGAATATTGCTTCCGACGGCGTTACTGCTTCCTTGAATATTCTCGCAATCTTCGGCCCGAGTAAATGCGCGAAAATTATACACAATGTAGTTTGGTGTAAACACCTTGTTTACAGCAAACGTTCCAAGAAGGGACACGAGGTGCAGTCGGATTTCGGGGCTTCTCACAATTCGCAAACTTCGAAATATGCGAATTTGCGAATTTTATGAAATGCCCGTGATGGATCGGTCCCACGACGTCGCGGTCAAAACACAGATGACAAATGCCCGCTGCAAAATATAAAAACTTTGCCGCCGCGACAAAAGTTTCGATGAAAAATTATCGCCGGATTGAATTCGCACCGCGGGCCGCGCGTGCGTTTTCGGAAATTTCTGCATGCGGACGAAACTCGCGGGCGTCGGAAAGTTGGGCGGCCGCTGGGGAACGCATCAGTTCGGCAAACATCACATCAGCGAGCGCCGCGCGGATAGGGAAACGGTCCTTCCCGGCTTTCTTTTTTGCATCCGAAAGTCCGCCGCCCGCCTCCCGCCGAACGTCCACAATCAAGTTTGTTCTCGGCGTGTATCTTTCGCCCGAGTGGATTTATTCTGTTTGGTGGTAGCCGCGAGGGTTGTTTGCGACGTGTGATTTCGTTTGCCCCGCTGTCCCCGATGTTTATCTGCACTTCTTATTCAAAACACAGCGCGCGCGAATAGATAGGAGCGGAGCGAAGGTGGAAGCGAATTTACGGTTCGCCTCGTCCATTGTCGAGCAAATGAGGTGATCGTTATGGCGGAGGAGCCATCCCCGAGGAGTGTTAATAATTAAAACTTCATTCTTCACCTGGAATATCCGAGCGACTTTCGGGTATTTGACTTCTCTTAGGTCCCGGCTCCTAATCGCGCGGTACGTGGTCTCCGCTAACCGCAAGCGTCGCAGAACAAAACGAAACGAGTTTCGAGTAAGTAACAAGTGGGATCCTTTCCTAGCGAATGTTTTAAAACTTGAAAGACGCTTTCTGGGTTACGTGCAGAATTCCCCGGCTCGAATTTCGTTCCGAGCGGATATATCGCATCACTACTAAGTGCATTTCAATCTCCACGCATTCACGATAGTGAATCGAAAGGCTTTCGGTAGACGCTCGTCCCGTTGTCATTCAGCGCCTGTATCAGCGAGCTTCTTGCAGGAGCCGCGCAACCCCACGAGACCGGGGCCGAAGCGACGAAACGACTATAGTGACAGGGCGCGAGACAAGCTCGCCGAGCGGCGTGCATTACCATACTCTTAACACTTCATCAAATGTTGAACGCGCGCCGGCGATATTTCCACGTGGAATCTGCACGTACGTACTTTACACCGGGCCTCATACATATTCCTGGCGGCGCGGCGGGCGCCCGCCGAAGCCGAATTGTGAAATATTCACGAATCGTATTACATTTCGAAATAATACTCTTGCCGGCGGCGCGACCCTTAACAATCAAAATTCGCACGCGCGACGCGTGGAAAATCATCCGGCCCCGGGTCGTTTGCATATTACGCTTTATCGTCGCGGGCGCTAATCAAAATTCTCATTATTTTCACTGTTTGTTTGCGGCGATGCGTTCCCATCGACCAGCGCTATCGGGGGAAGGTGGCGTTACGGCGTCATTTCATTTTAAATTCGCATTGATTGGGCATCGAAAATGTTTCCGCAACTCGTTACGCTGGTCCCTATTAGACGCCGGAATGTTCGAGCTTATTAAACATAGAAATGTTGTTAGGGCGAGACGGAATGTCAATCACTCCCCAATGTCACTCTCCGTGGAGTTGCCACGCGCGTCAGGACTAATTGCGAATTTAGATCGCGCTCCTATTCCCGGGACGTTTCAAACTTCTTGATGGAAGCGATTTGAACAATTAGTACAATTACGTGTCCAAATTGATTGATCTGATCATGCGTCCTAGGTATCTGGTTTTAATCGTCCTTGGGCCGTCGAGAGCCTCCACATTTTAAAATATGACGCGTCTTATGCTAAATATTATTCCCAAAATTCGAAAACCAACAGTTGGTCGGGAGCTGTTTCGGAAAGTGGTGGGAAGCCAAGCAAAACCCCGAAAAGCGTAGGGAAAAATAAAGAAATTAATTGATCTGATCTTACGTCCTAGGTATCTGGTTTTAATCATCCTTGGGTTGTCGACAGCCTCCACATTTTAAAATAGGACGCGTCTTATGCTAAATATTATTCCCAAAATTCGAAAGCCAACAGTTGGTCGGGAGCTCTTTCGGAAAGTGGTGAGAAGCCGAGCAAAACCCCAAAAAGCTTAGGGAAAAATGAAGAAACTGATTGACCTGATCTTACGTCCTAGATATATTGCTTTAATTGTCCTTGAAGCGTCCAGAGCCACCACCTTTTAAAATATGATGCGTCCTATGCTAAATATTATTCCCAAAATTCGAAAACCAACAGTTGGTCGGGAGCTTTTTCAGAAAGTGGTGGGAAGCCGAGCAAAACCCCGAAAAGCTTTGGGAAAAATGAAGAAATTGATTGATCTGATCTTATGTCCGAGATATATTGCTTTAATCGTCCTTGAACCGTCGAGAGCCACCACATTTTAAAATCTAACGCGTCCTATGCTAAATATTATTCCAGAAATGCGAAAACCAACAATTGGTCGGGAGTTCTTTCGGAAAGTGGTGGGAAGCCGAGCAAAGCCCCGGAAAGCAAATTGATTGATCTGATCATACGTCCTAGGTATCTAGTTTTAATCGTCCTTGGGCCGTCGAAAGCCTCCACATTTTAAAATATGACGCGTCCTATGTTAAATATTATTCCCAAAATTCGAAACCCAACAGTTGGTCGGGAGCTCTTTCAGAAAGCGGTGGGAAGCCGAGCAAAACCCCGAAAAGCTTAGGGAAAAATGAAGAAACTGATTGACCTGATCTTACGTCCTAGATATATTGCTTTAATCGTCCTTGAAGCGTCCAGAGCCACCACCTTTTAAAATCTAACGCGTGCTATGCTAAATATTATTCCAGAAATGCGAAAACCAACAATTGGTCGGGAGTTCTTTCGGAAAGTGGTGGGAAGCCGAGCAAAGCCCCGGAAAGCTTTGGGAAAAATGAGAAAATCGGCTTCTGTCGCGTCGCCGCGGCCGTGGCTGGAGCGCCGAAGGTGCACACGCATAGGAGCGACCGGCGGGACAGGCGTGGCGTGCCGCCGCCGAGCGCGCCGCCTCCGCCTCGCGGATTTAATCCTCGACAATCCGTATCCACCCCTGTCTTAATTCGCATTCGCGCTCCCTTCCCTTCCGCCGCGCGCTCGCCGCAGTTCCGTCGGCGCTCGGCGCGTTTTGTTTTCTTTTAAAAAATCTCGCAGCCTCAAAACAGCGAGCGGCGGCGAACAATGTGTTCCTGCGTGTTGTGCAGAAACACACCTTGCACCCCTCGCGCCTTGCTTATTAAGTGAAACGCCGAGGGTACGTTCGGCACCGGCTCCCTGGAGGAATCCGCCGGCGCGCCACATAAAGAATTATTTTTTATCCCATTCGGGGACGGCGGTAAGTCCGGGGGGCGCTTACCGCGCGCATTTTTTTAATCACGCCAAATCAGGGGCCATATTTTATTATTGTTTTACGGCCCTTTAAAAATCACCCGCGCAAGGGGAGACAATACCATCAAGGATCAGGGATAATTCGTGGGGAGTGCGTGTGCACGGTTAGCGAAGGACCACGCCAGCCTCGCCAAAGCTTAACATTTAATCATTCCGTACTGATCCGGTTTGCGCATGTTTCTTGCAAGAAAATTGAATATCAAAGAACACGTCTACGGTTTTACGACGCCCTAAAAAACGTTAGCGTTATTATTATCATTTTACGGCCAAAAATGGGCCGGCAGGGTGTAAAATAAAAGAATACATTTAGTTACAATTTAGAGCGAGCGAAATGTTTACAAAGGCGCAATAAGAAAACCAATTGTTACAACATAAAAGTGTTTGCCGTTGAAAGCGCGAAAAACCTCGAAGGAGACATTAATTATCCAACGCCACCCTGAGAGATGAAGTAAGCAAAGTGGGAACAAAGCAGTAATTAATTATTGCGACTTGCGCGCAGCTTTACAAACATCAACAACCGGCCGCGTATTGTGAATAGAAAAAGCTTGATTAATCCGGAGCAATACGGTAATAATAATAAATCCAATGTTTGACTTGTCGAGTCCAGCTAGCGAGGCACCTCGGGGATTCACGTATGGGAGTTCGACGCATCTATCACAAGTCTAAGTCTAAATGATTACGAGCACGAGCAAGGGCTGGCGAGCGAGCGCACGAAAATGATTATATGAAGAACTACATTAGAATGATATGAGGAATCAGTATTGTTGCGTCCGCCGCGCGCGAACTGCAGCCGTGAGTCAGGGGTGGTCGGAAGCGTTCTTCTGAGCGAGAGGGCGAGGTTGACTCAACTCCGTCGGGAGTTGCCGGTCGGGACGGCGCGCGTTCTATTTCTTCCATACATTCGATCTTTCAATAGCGCCCGGACAAACTCGAAGTGTAAAACTTAGAGCAAAATTTGCAGACGCGCCGCGCGAATTTAAAAAACATGGCGGCAGCGTCCTCCGCCCGGCATAAGTAAAAGTTGCAGTCCGGGAAATGAAAATGAAAAATACTTTTCGCTGGTCAGTCCCTTGGGAAATTCTGAAGTGACCCGCAACGCGAGAAATATTGTCAACCCCACAGTTTCGCTGCGGCCCTCGAAGCAATAGCCATACTCTAAAACAAGTTATATTCCCATAAAAATGCACGAGCAATTTTTTGAATAATTAAACGCCAATACTCCGCCGCGCCGCACACCAATAGGTGCTATCGATGAATACTTAAAACTTGCAGCGTCGTAAATCTCTTGGAGCGATTACCGAAAAATTCGAAATTTAAGTTACTCCAGAGTCGGGGGCCACAGTTAATTTGTTCCATTCCGGTTCTGTTGTTGCAAGTTTTGCGAAGTGGTAAGATTGATGCTCAGGGGTTACAATTCGGCGGAAATTTACATTTTAGGTACCGCTGGCGTCTCCGGCCCCGCGTCGCGACATTACCTATTCATTGTCTCTACGCAAACACTCCGCCACTCTCCGGAACATTTTCCTGCGCGCCGAAGAAAAAAAGAACCCGCTTTATGCGCTCGGCGCTGCTGGAAGCGCATTCCGTGCTTATATTTATTCTCACACCTTGGGCGCGGGCGGCCGGCGCTATGAAAAGACGATGTGATGGATTTCACGACCCCGGCGGGTGCTCTCAATTCCAGTCTAGGAATTCAGTTAGTCTCCTTACGGTCGGTCCTCGCGCATGGTTCAACACCCGCCCGAAAGACTTTTTATCCTGGCCGCTCATCTCGGCGACGATGTCGCCGCAAAGATGAAACCCTTTTTGCATGCGCGCTGCCGGCGGCGATAAATATTTTACAGCGCATCGCACTCTAAAGCCGATCGTAAATTATTCAATTTCGCATAAACAATATTCAGCGAGAGCGTCGCTGCAAGCGGAAAGGGAGTTTATGAGATTAATTATTTGCGCCCGACAATTGATTGCACTTAACTAATTTGTCGCCGTAATGAAAATTTATGAGCCGCCGATTTAATCCGTGTTCATACCGGAATTTCTGTTTAATTCGCGCATCAATTTTAAACAATATATTATTATATCTGTGTCAATGAATGTATTACGTCCCGACGTCCCTAATTCAGCGCGGACTGGTATAACTGAAAAAAGTGAATCCCAGAAGGATTCGCCGATGATTTGTAGAAAGTAATTTGTAAAGATTGAGCTCGCAGGGTCCTGGGAGGTGGACAGAGCGTAAACGCACAGGCATCCCCTTCGATTTCGGCGTTTCGGAAAGCTGCGAAGGTTTTATTACATGTTAGCCGGACATTTGCAACGCGTACGTGCGCGGTGTTTGAAATGGAGGGTGAATTGATTTGTTTATTGGCGGAATGTCCGGCAAGGATTGCCCCAGGTCCCGCGCTCCTGCCGGCCGTAAATGAGAACGAAATCGAGTGATGTATGGCGGCGGCGACTCGTAAATCTGTTGCATCCCGACCGCACGGAAAAGTACAGCAAGAGCGTTATCCTTGACGCGGACGCAACCGGTGCGTATCTATTGCGATATGACCGCGTCCGAGCGTCCTCCGGTAATCTCTTTTTCTTTTCGGCCGCCGCGTATCCTTTCGCAGGATGAGACGGGACGAATTATAGCTCTTGTCACGGCTGTTCATTTGTAGATGGAGTTTTCTATCCCCGCGGGGAAATCCCCAATCACGAGCTGAGAAAATTGCTTATCTCTCCGCCGCGCGTACGCGAGCGGAAAACGGGGACGAACAAAACGCGAAGACAATGCGCGCGCTCGCGTCGCCGCACAAAACGCGCAATACCTCGAGACGTGTCAATTACCGCTGAGTACTCGCAGGCGATCCATTTAATGGCACTTGTAATCAACCGCAACTTCCGTGAAAACGCCCGAACGCGAGCGCGACGAAAAACGCCGCCTCTCATTTCGCCCGCAGCGTTCATTTTCGCGCGCCCGTTTCTTTACATTCGTTTTACTTAAAATAATGCTCGATTCATCATCACTTATCATCATCCCTCTCGACGTCTTGCTTAATCCTGTCTGCGGGAAGAAATCCGCCGCGGAACCAGCTCCGAATTCACGCTCCGCTGCTTTGTCATAATTTCCTTCTCGTTTTCGCTTTCGGGCGTTTCAAATATTGGTAGAAGAAATTAAACAGTTCGACGAAAAAGTGTGCTCGGTTTTAAAACGACGCAAATCCCAAATGACGGTGCTAAAAATCGCGCGCCGCGCTCGACTGGCGGGAGGCAGGAAGTTCGCAAAGTCATTTATCTTATCTCGCGCGCTCAAAGGCGGGGCATAATCCGGAAACTTCTCGTCCCGTCGAGCGGGGATGAAGATGCCGAACGCATTGCTCATCGCTTCCACGCGTCGGCGAACATGTGCGACGCGCGTTTACATAATTCACGAATAACAAGCGCGTAATAAATTTACGCGATTTTTACGACCTCCGACCGCCCTGCAGGAAAATTGCAGGATTGTTCTTTTCCTCCGCGTCACAGGGCGACGTGTCGTTAATGCGCGTATGCCGTTGCACCGACCCTCTTTTACCGGATAATGAGGGTGCATTCAGTGCGCGATCGCCGCGCGCCGTACGTTTTGCCGGTCTCATTAAAACAACTAACCCCTGACCTGCATACATCAATAATCAACATTCAAATGGCGCGCCATACAAGTCCACAATGCGGCGCGAGGAAAAGGCGTTGATTGCGCTGTTTGTCTGCAGTTTCCGCCGCGGCGCGTCATTTTTCTTTCACGACGACATAACCTTGTTCAAGTGCGAATAATCGGACGCGATCGTCGGGACGATTAGAATTTGAATATTCGCGCGATTAGGACTTCGCCCAGTATGGGTCTCCGCTGCGTGCATCAATAATGCGGGGGCGGCGAGCGCCGCAAATCTCTAAATCGCTCTAAACGTCGCGTCGTAGAGCGCGGACGAGTGCATCCCTCTATTGCGCCGCGTCGCTGCAATTTCCACCGGACAGACCACTCAGATCTCGTGTCACGCGGGCGCTCGACACGTCGCGCGCACGTAAATAGGTAATTGTTGCGGTAGGAAGGCCACTAAGGAGGACGTCACGCCGCCGGTTAATTACTCGATTAACGGCAACGCTGGCATTCCTCCGCAGCCCTTCGCCGCTGCCGCAAACGTCAAACGCGCCGCATCGATAACGACTGCAATTATCGGATATTATTCCAATATTACCAACCGAACGTTTGTCATTTAATTGCGAGCGCCATCTAATCGATATCTATCAATTTCGTTCGTCCTTCCGCCGTTTTAAATTCGCGCGGTTTGGATTATTTTATTAGGGCGCGGGTTAAACGCTCCTGGTCGGTTCTGGTGGTAGTTTTTTGGTTTGTACGGTATCGATATTATTGAGCCACGTATCCCCGAACACCCCGAATGGCCGGGTATAACATATTGGTGCGTTGGGATTTTGGGCGCTCCGTGGCCCACTGGTCATCGGTTACACGCGGTCGGCATGTCCTCACTGATATTTCGCTTCCTGTTCAATGAAAACAAAGGATCTAAATCAACCCGGTTTATTTTTCTCTAAAAAATACCAAAAAGTTGTTCGTTTTATTCTATTTCATGGTCAATTTGACCATATCAAGAGAAAAACAAATGTCGCTCGTCTTTTTGGTCATGGTGGCGGTTTTTTTCTTTAAATCACTCCCGATAGGCCTGGAGCTCTTTTGGTTAACTGCCGAAACCAAACCACTTTGTGTTTTTGCCTTCTTGCCGTCAAAATGCAAGTGCGCACGCAGGAAAGGAGTTAATTAAATATGCCTGTGTCGCCGTAATGAATTTAAATTAGTAAAGCCATGTGAGACCAAGCGAAAGTAGCGTTGGAAGGTCCGAGGACTCGGCCGGTTCTAATTTAGTCTGTGATGTGGTCGCGAGCGTACGCAGACCGCGCAGAAAAAGTGAGGGCCATTAATTTTTACAATTATACTTTCTTTGTCCCCGGGTTGTCATAAATACGAAATAGCATTCCGCCCCTAATGCGGTTTGAAATTGCCAGCCGGAGAGTAGCAAACAACCGAACGTGATTTATTAATTAGCTCCAGAAATCAGAAATGAAAATAAAAAGCCCGTTTTTTTCGAGCGAGCAGCGTTCGGCCGGAAAAATTCTTTCCGGCCGAATCGGCGCTTCGCATTACCGGATGCTATTATCCCGGACTCGGTAATGGATCCATTAGGCAAAGCGTTCATTTTCGAACGTTGCGCGTCCTTTCGGTCCGACATCAGTTTCGCGCGCTTTCAGTTTATACGGCTCTCAGGAGTGTCCAAGTCCGAACCTCGGCGCAGGTCACCAGGTGACGATTTGTCACATACTCCGAAGGTGGCGTACAAGCTTCGCCCATTTTCCCAACAACCACCAGAGAGTTAACTCTTCAGCGCGCGCGCTCGCATCGGTAGACGCAGCACGACGCAGCGCTAAAAGCCGAAAGGACTGGCGGTGTCTAGGACAAAGTTGCCCAACAAAATTACGAGTAATTAACAAGTTAGCATGGCGAGGTATAAATCTAAATATCCACCTTGGTTTCCCACCTTGCTCAGACCCATACGGCCGGCATTAGTAATAATTAAAAGTCGCATTAAGTTTAAGGAGGGGTCTTTAATAATGTGTGGTCCTTTAATATCTAATCCCGAACTTCCAAATTCGTGGGGCTGAACGTGACGCGAAGTTCGCAAGTCCAGATGTTGACTTGAAAGGGAAAACTAATCAAGCACGGCGCAAGTGTACTTCTTATTAGGGTTAAACTTAAAGGATCAACCCTAACAAGCTCTAACAACTCGATCGCGGTTTGCGTCGCCGATATCAGGCGGTTAAATTTTAATGCGGCTGGAATTAGATCGGGTCGATGGTCACGCTCGGGGTTTCTTGATTGCGCCGCAAGTGACCGCGCGGAGATAAGCGCATGCAAATTTGGACATTAGACGGACACCCCAAGACACTCGGCGAGGAACGCGGACGTCCTAATCGAATTTAATTGAATCTAAGTGGCAAGTCCGGCCCGAACGTCCGAAAGCTTGATATGGGTGCACGGTTTCTCTCAATTCAAGACTTAGAAGCGTGCGCCTCCTCCCCCGGCACACCTTGATTATCTAATGTGGTCCAGATGTGGTTAGTTCATCAATATCCTCTTCACGTCACAGCTCACCAAATTGATAACATACGGCGGCAGATTTTTTAGCAATCTGGCCCAGTTTCGTTTTTTATGGACGCACTCGAGCCCCCATTGTAAACATCTGCGACAGGTTCGCCTCGAGTGCTACATTGATAGCCTCAATAATTCATGCAACAATGCAGGAGTCTAATCAATGCGCGATTGTAGAGGACGCAGTAGGCCCGCCACTTAGTTGGCTCGGTTATTCGATACACCGCACGCATAATTAGAATAATAATGGCTGGCGCAAAAAGTGTACGGGATGCGCGCCAAACAAACCCCATGGTGCATCCTCCCTTCGCACAGGGAAGGATGGATGGAGCTGGTTGCACAGAGGAAGACCTGTCACCGTTTGTCAAAGGAAGAGACTGATTGATAAATCTGCATTCGCAAGCAAGATCAGAAATGGAAGAATGGAAATTGGTCAATTCCACAATAATATTAACAACATTTTTATCAAAGTTGTCTTGAATTCAGTTGTCTGTTTGTTATTGGGTGCAACACTAACAAGATAACAGTCGGCAGTGAATGTAAAGGTAATAAAATTTTATGCTCAAATAGCATTTGCCATTTACCATTTCAATTCCCATTTTCGCTCGTGTGCGACATAAAGTAAACGCAAAATGCGCATATTATAGACATCCGAGGGGGTGACGCTCCGCACGGTGGCGGCGCATTGTGCGCACTTACATTCCGGCCTGGCATCCGGAGCAATAGGGCTAATTCGACATCACGTATTATGTTACAATTGTAATTCAATTTTATTGACGCATCGGCATCGAGGAGTAGTTCCCAATCCGCTTATATACTTAACATAAAGAAAACCCAACACGACGAAAAATTTCTCTTTATCATTTCTCTTCATAGTCCTACGCGCATATCAAGCGAGGAGAATTCCTGCAGGTGTAGTTCACCTGTCTGTCAATTGATCGCCAGGGAATATTAAGTAGTTTTTAGAGCGTTGTTTCGTCACATTTTGGAACATTAAATATTTTGCATAGCACGACGCCTTCCAGCCCCCATTTTGAAACTCGAAAAGTTGAAAATTGTGTAATTTATTTACAGACGCTGGGCGCAGTCGTTGTTTTTTATAGTCTTTTGTTCCGCGCGAAGTTCGCAAAGTTCGGCCAGGGCCTCGAATGGATTTCCTGAACATCCAGAACACATCCTATTGTTCGGTGGGCAAGTGGCTGCCTTTTGTCGAAGCGGAGATGAATGTAAAGTGTTCTTTTCGTAGCGGCGCGCATACGTGCTATAAAGCCATATGTCACTGCACTAACGGCGCGAACCCTGCTCCGCGCGCACCCTACCCCCATTTTTGGTCAGGGGGTCACCCCTCCGAGCATTCCTTTCAAATCGAGTCTTTGCATCCGACTACCCGACGCGTTCGCGTCGTATAACTGGGCGCTGCACAACATCACACTTGATGTGTTTTTTTGTTGGTTTTCGGGGGTGCAAGGAGGCTGGCACAAGGTGCTACTCGTGCAGCCACCACCAGTCAGATATTTAAATTATTGATGATCTCTAGCAAACTTTTAGTTTCAGACATTCGCCTGTTTCCCGAATTTGACTTGATGGACGAGTGATCGATGCGCGGCATTGTCCATCGTTTACATGTAATCCGCATGTTTCGAAACACGGTAATTCATTATTAATGAGGGTTCGGTTCTGCCCACATATGGGCAGCATTTCGCTAACAGGTTTTTCACTTGGGGTTGATGAAGTAGCCCACAAAGGAGACAATGCGAGAAGATACTATAGATAGGGATGCTTCGTTGATCAGGAGTGCAAAGATGCGCTGCGGTCGATAGGAAAGTGAACAGTTGTTAATGCCGACCAGTTACTGATAAGGATCCTGCTGACAGATGAACACGTCGGGAGGTTCGGCAGGTAATTTGATACGCGTTTGCGTTCGCGAAATCCGTAAATCACTTTTCGCGTCGCTCCCGTTCGAGATCGGGCTCAATCAATATCCAGCTAGTTGGATTTAATGTTCTGTGCACAAGTGCGCACGCGGCGCGAGTTTAAAACGTGACCATGTGGTGGCTCAACGAGCCGTGCTAAATTTACAAAGCCTGGAAGTCTTCGAATTGAAAGTATTCAAAATATCGAACACGACCACGCAATTTCGCACTCGGATGCAGCGTCGGTGTTGGCAAAATCAAGGGATTGAAAGCAAGCGACGCGTTAAAGTTTCCGTCGCACAACATCAACTTTCTATTGTGCAGCCCCGAAGCAAAAGGGGTGCTGGGTGCGCGCACACCGACCACAACATCCCGAAGTCAGGAGGCATGACGACACTACCAGATGCCTCTGTTTTCGCCGTGCGCACGATCGCCGAACACGAAAAACGATTAATCGAATGAGAGTCAAGGTTTTATTTAGTCTGTCGAAACGGATCTAATTGCGGCGTAGCCAAATTCGCATAGGTAGATTCGCCCGCCGAATATTGAATAATTCCACCCCGTTTTGGTCATCTGCATTGCATTAATAACCGTCGATAATTCGTTTACAGCGTGCGCGGGCCCGGCCGAGCAAAATTGCAGATACGAAATAAATGCGATTATATCAACCGGGCACGCATGTCCGGAATGTTTAGCGGCCGGGCACAATATATAATGCTAAATAATTATCGCCGTTGCGTGTTGCGGCGATTCCCAAACGACGAATTAGCGTTACACCATCCCGACCTGCCTCCACCGCCGGAGGACGCTTGCGCTTAGTCGTGCCTCCGGTAGGTTGTCGAACGTGACGTACATTTACCAATTTCGACATTAGTTATTATTATCGCCGGCCGCTCGTGACACGTGCGCGCGTGGGCGGTTGCAACGTTTGACGTCATGTCCAAACATGTCCTCCTCCGTTCGGACGGACGGGCGGCGGCGTGTGCGGCAGTAACGACATTAATCTATCAATTTCGATAATGAACCAAACTAGAGGTCGACGCGTATTGCCATAATTGCATCAATTCGCGCTTGACGATAATTAAAAAGTAGCAAAAATTCGTGTGTGACGTTTCAACAAGGTCCACGACGGGTAATCTGATTTTTTAAACATTCAATCTTCGCGGGGACGCAATGCAAAAACGCAACAATTTGCAGTTATCATTGTCATTGCGATCGTCCGCGGAGGGTTAATACAGTGGTAATGGGCACGTGCAGCGCGTGGTGGACGAGCACTGAGGGAGAGATAGTCGCGCCGCGAACGATGTCGTTGCACGTTTCATTCGACACGCACGCCGAAATCGTTTTGTCACCGGCGTTATTTCCACTTTTTGCCCCCGCTCCCACCTGTTTCACGCTCGCGCTCGCGCCGCGCCGCCGACGACATGCGCAGTCATTTAGTTTTATTCGCTGCGGCGGGATTAGCGCGAGATAGGGTTGCGATCGAAAAGCGAAAAGATCAAAACGTGCGTTCCGCCAAAGCGGAAGAAGCCGGGCGGCGGCCGGAGGAGATGTGATGCCACCCGCGAGGGTCGTTCCGTCCGCCGGCCGGCGGTTACGACCGTCCGATTGCCCTTCGCCCTGCGGCCCTGCGCCACCTCCTCGGATCTCAGTGATTGTTATTCGTTTTTTAGTGTCTCTCGGTCTAATCGTAATCGGGCGCTGCGGCGCGTTAACTACAGCGGCCGGCGGCGTCAAAGCAATAAGAACGCGCTGGCAATAAAAGCCCGCTGCCCATTCCGCGGCCGAGTTAATTTGTTGTGCGGCGGATTCGCGTTTTTGTATCGCATTCTTCCGCTTATGGCGCGACCGGTCCGCCGATCGGGATTATTGCCGGCCGACCGCCGATAATGTGGCGCGCGCCGGCGCGCAAAGACGAAATTATTCCGAAAACCAGCAGGAGCACAACACCTTCCACGAACAGGCGCGACGCACTCGCAATAACCATTTACCACCATCCGCTATTCCCACGGCGCGTGTTTGATTGCACGCAGTGCAAACTAGAAATGAAAACGAATTGCTTCTTGCAGGAAGCGCGCCTGGCCAATATTTGCTCAATACACATAAATCACGAGCATCTCATTAACTTTGCTAAAATCGACTTTATTCACTAGGCAACAACAACAAATCTGTGACTGTAACAACTGCAACCTTATTGTCTGCTTCTGTGCTCCTTCGTCAACTTCTCCAAGCTCTCGGC
>JARRAA010001435.1:0-19844 GCA_030557295.1 Ecitodaemon sp. MM-2014
GGCGCCCGCCGAGCAGTGAACGGCGGCGCGACGCGACTGCGGGCCAGTCGGACTCCGCACGCCGCCGCCTCAAGAACAAGCAGCGCCCACCGAGCCGAGCACACGCCGCCGCCGCACCGAGCCGACGCACTCGCGCACACCGCCGTCCGGCACGCTCGCACGTGCCGCGCCGTCCCCGTGCGTCTCGCGCGCGAAGTGCCGCGTCCGCCCGGCGGCCGCCGCCGACGATGCCATCCGCCGCCGCCGTCCGCGTCGTCGTCGGATAGCAGCAGCGCGCGCGACCGCGACAGGTAGCGACGGCATGCCGCTCGCCCGCCGGCCCACATGAGTTAGCAAAGGGGCAGCCTTCGCTGGCGACTTTCAAAATTGCGTTTCGGCACCATCCGCCGCGAGTTGCACGTGCGCGCGCGTTAAATTTGCAGTTTCGACTTGCCGCCCCCCGCCAGGAGAGTGCCACTTAAGCCACGCCGCTGTTGAGTTCCGAGTTAACATTCGAAAAGTGCGTCGACTAAAACACAGTGCAACAATAAGGAAATTTTCTATCGCCGCACGTCGTCCGTTTCGAATGTAAGTCCACGCTCCCAACCCTCCTCCGCCTCCTGAGCGACACACGCGCACAACAAGTCTCCGACATTCTCGGCAACGGAATCGCACAAGTTGCCGCGTTTCCACCAAGTTTTTCCGCTCGGCTCGCCGCGACCGTTGTCATGCGTCGCTTTTCAATTGTTTACTTATTATGATTTCACGCTTTCAATCAGTGTCGATCCGTTGCTTTCTTTGGTGGGTGTCAAATAACGTTGTCATGCATGCAAGCCGTAACCGTCAGCGAATGTGTGGGCATTTTCGAGCTTCGGCGGGAAAACGTGTGGAAACGTGCGGTGCGTGGAAAGCGCTGCGCGCGCTTCCGAAAACGCCGCAACAAAACGCCTCTCGCGTTTCGTGCGTATCGAAAAAAAAAAAAACTCCGCTTTCGGAGCCTGGCCGAGTGTCGGCCAGCCCTCGAATGAGATTAGGCGTTTATAGGGCTTAAGATTTGACAAGATTTGAAAATTGGATAATTGCCGCCTTGGCTTGCTACCCCCTCGGGCATGAATAGGTACCTGAATTCGGACGCGTGGCGCAAGTTTGTTCTTTACATCAACAACTAGTTTAAACGGCGATAATTTCGACCGGCGCTTTATTCACGGTGGTTTTTCCTTTAATCTCCGGCCAGGTACAAGCAGATTAAACCGCAAGCACAATAATCTCGGATTATTTAAAAATGCCGTCAACAGTCGCTCGACTCTGAAACTGCGACGCTTCGATCGGCGAAGATCGCGCGCGCATCAGCCGACTCCTTCCTGTCGTGCCACGGCCGCAACCCTGGCGCGTGCGAAAATGTTCCTCTTCCCGGCGAAAGTTTATAAAAGCTTATAAAACTTGTTTACGTGCGCAATTCCGCCGTAGAGACGCATGCGGCGGCACGGCGCGCGCAATGTGTGCTCAAACTGCTAGATTGTCACCGCGCTCACACGCAGTCACGTTCGGCGCCTCGCAGGTACGCCGCGCGAGCCGCCCCTCGCGTCGGCGAGGCGCTTTATTGCGCCTCATTATGCCCCGTCCGTTATGATTCGGAATGTGCGCACTTGCGCGCATTGTATATTGTACATTGTGCACTTGCTACGTGGGAATCCGCGCGGAACGTGTTTGCGTTTACGCGCACGTCGCAGCCACCCCTGCCGATTCGAAGACGCCGGCCGCCTCGGCTACCTGTCTCGCTGCCGGCGTCGGGCGGTGGGCGCAAGTGGGGAATACCTCTTGTGCGACCGCGAGGCCGCGCGCGGGGTGTCTTCGTGCCTTCATGCCGCACGCACGGGCCGGTCAAGCGGCGAGAGGTGAGGCCCGAGGATGCGTTGATGTTGATAAATTGTCGTCGCGAGGATGCGGACGGATCATTCTAGTCAGAGAACTCGACGCCGCCACATCGGCCAGAAGGCACCCATCCATTCGTTTTCGAAGTTTTTACGCGTTCGGTTTCGTTCAATCGCGGCAACAAGCAGTGCATCCGTCGAACAATCAAGTGCGCAACGGAATTAATGTGATAACAAGGTGAATGCAGTGTTTGCCGACGATCCTAGTCATTCTTGCCGGTCCTTGTATTGATATTTATTTCGAGGGGTGAGTTTTACACTTGTGCAGTGGGGTTTCTCAAATTTTTGTTTTGTTTTGTTTTGTTTATGAATATTTTGCGTGTCGTTCTTCTTGGTGCATTAATTTTAAACTATTAGCAAACTTTCTATTAAACTTAAATTAATTTATTATTTATTTTATCATTTGAAGCAAGTTGACATGCTCCCATTTTGATTTCATGCATGGTTATATATTCTCACGTTATTATATATATATTATATATATACAAATCGTCAACGCTATTCGAACGATTTCAATGCAAACGCGAAAAACGCAAAAGCGAAACTTCGGCAGAACCGGCCGAGAATAGCGCGGTTCGTCGGCGGCCGTCGCCGAGGGCGGCGACGTCGGTGATGTTAACGCGCCCCGTGCGCCATATAATCCAGGTATGCGCCCCGACGACACATGCGCGCACACGCGCTCGCCGCCGCGTTCGGCGCCGGCGTTTTTCGAGAAATCACGAAATATGTAAATCGCCGTCGCCGAGGTCGGCCGCTACCTACGGCCCGCTTTTACGATCGCGACGCCGGCCGGGCGCGCGCGCGCGTCTCGTCATTAGCCGCGCGAAGGTGCCGATGCCGTCCGCCCCGTATTGGAAAACCCCGCGCCGGTGTCTTTTTTTCGCCGCGGGGGGCTGGCGACGCTCAGACACGTCCATTGTGCGCGCCAACTTGCCGTCGCGCGTGATATAATTCTATTTGCGCCTGCTTAGGCTCCGGCGGTCAAAACATTATTCGCCATGCGTAGGGCAATATTCGCTTTCCTCGCTCGATCCTCAGCACGCGCGCGCTGAGGAAATACAATCAAATCAATTTTAATTCTAATTGCAGCTCTCGCGGCTCTTATATAAAATGCACACCAGTTATTACCACGCGTATAAATACCACGGCAATTATTAATAAATAACGAGGCTCGAATTTCCATACAACCTCGATGTGAATATCTAAGCGAGTATTGATAACTTACTTTGACATGTTAAAATCGGGGCGTGTAATATATGATTATAACATGTTAATTCCACATCACGAATCGACCAACTAAATACTCCGGCGTAATGATACGCTTCGAGCTTCTAACAACTTTCAGTGCAACATATGAAAACGTCCGACTTTAATTATTCCGCCTACGATCTACGAGAGCGAATGTAATCACACATTTTACGCGTTTCTTGACAAAGGCCCCGATGTTGTGCATGTATGGCCGACGTCGGGAGTTGTGCTCATGTCGTATTCATGGCGTGCTTTGGAAATTTCTTCAACACTTTTAAACTTAGCGCCGGAGCGAGCGATTTAAAAATTTATCAATTCGCTGTGGAAATGAATACGCATTTTTGATGAGCTCGGAGGAGCGGAAGGATTCGATGTGCCGACGATTTTTTGACGCAACATCGGGGCGCAGTTCGCTCGCGTTGAAGTCACTCTCGAGCGTGCGCCGAAGGGTTGTGCGCGTTGCTAATATTTGTGATTTTCGTTGCAGATTGCCGAAAAATCGAAGACGCGTTATAATGCCAAACCCTTCATGTAGACAATCATAAGACATTGCGATCCGAGCGTCCCCGACAGAGAAGACAATTTGCCGCCAGCAGCCGCCAGCAGTCGCGCCAACATGTCGCAGTCGCACTACTCGCTGAGATGGAACAACCATCAGTCCCACATCCTGTCGGCCTTCGACGCCCTGCTGCAGGCGGAGACGTTGGTGGACGTGACCCTGGTGTGCGCCGAGAGCTCGGTGCGCGCCCACAAAGTGGTGCTATCGGCGTGCTCGCCCTTCTTCCAGCGCATATTCGCCGAAAATCCCTGCAAGCATCCAGTGATCGTCCTGAAGGACTTCAGCGGCTGGGAAGTGCAGGCGATCGTTGACTTTATGTACAAAGGAGAGATCTCCGTGGTGCAGGAGCAGCTGCAGAGCCTGATCAAGGCGGCGGAGAGTTTGCAGGTGCGCGGCTTGGTTAATCAGGAGGACGTCACCAACGTGTCGTCCTCGCCGACTCCGCGCGACGTCGACGACGAGCGCAGCGCGAGCGCGTCGCCGACCGACTTCGGCGCGGCCTCGGCGCACGACGCCCCGTCGGCCGGATGGATGCTGGGCGCGTTGCACGAACGCGCCGAGTCGCCCTTGCCGCGCCGCAAGCAGGCCCGTCCGCGTCGCCGCTCCGGTGAGCTGATGGCACCTCAGGATCTCACCACCTGCGCGAAAACCACCACATCCCCCGAACGCGCGCCGCACGCCGGACCGCCGCAGACCCACGTCGAGAACCTCTCGCTGAAGCGGCCGAAGCTGGAGACATCCGCGAAGGACGTGTTGCACGGCGCAGCGCTTGCCTTCGGCGCCAAGGACAAAGACAAGGAAAACCACCGCCTCCTTGCCGAAGAGAAGAAAAGCAAAATGACATTCCAAGGACAGTTCATCCAACAGAGTCTGCTGCCCCTGCAGCAGCATCACCAGCAGCAAGAGGAGGAGCGCGCTAAAATGGTTCTCACGCCTGACCCCAGCGGCAGTCCCGAGCTGGATCTCTCGATGCATCACCACAAAGAGTTTCCTCCTTCGCCACCATTATTGCCACCGAGCATGTTGAATATGAAGCACGAGATGGACGGGCACTCTCCACTGCCCTTCCCGCCAATGCCATCTGTATCGGCGTTGACCATGACCCCACCACATAGTAAATGTGAGTAGAACCTTGTCCCATCGGACTTGTTCAATGTTCTCGATGTTTACAACAAATTATCTTACAGTTTTTGGTCTCGATTCGCCCCTGCTGTTTCCGCCCGGTCTAGACGGGTGTCGCAATCCGCTGCTGGAGCTAGCCGATCCCCGGACCACGCCTGACACGCAAATGTTCACCAAAAAGAAGAGTAAGCATTGGTGTGGAAGCAATCTGTGAGAGTCGTTCTGCAACGGTTACGGTTTTGATTGCAGTGGGACGACCCAAGGGACAACATTCGGCACCTCGCGGTGGTCCACCTCGCTCGTGGACGAACGCCGAACTCACCGAAGCGCTCCAGCACGTGTGGAACAAAAAGATGACCACTTCGCAAGCGTCCCGCATCTTCGGCATTCCGTACAACTCCCTGCTGATGTACGTCCGAGGCAAGTACGGCAAGTCCCTCAAGCTGGAGCAGCTGCGCAAAGACTGCATCGGCGGGCCCGGCGGCATGGACCTGATGAACATCTCCGCTTCCTCCGGCGGCGCGGGCGCCAACAATAACAACAACGTGAAAAACGATCCGGAAGAGCGACGGCCGTCCTCCGCCGAGCACGCGCCGCCCAGCGGCCAGCACCCCATGTTCAATCCGTTCGCCCCGAACTTCTATCCCGACTTCGCCGCCGCCGCCGGCGGCTTCCCCATACCGGTGAGCATGATCCACCTGCTGCCGCAGAGCGAGAAGAATCGCGATCACTACATGAGCGGGGCGCACGGCGAGCGCGGCGAACGCGGCGGCGAGCGCGGCGCCGGCAGCAACGGCAACGACCTGGAGGACTGCAATCGAAACGAGCGCAGCCTGAAGGAGGAGCCGCAGGACATGTTCATGCCCCCCGGACTGTCGCGCGAGGACCGTCGCGAGCTCGTCCAGCAGAACGGACAGGATTGAAGGCGGAGCTCGTTAGGCTATTATCTCAAACTGTAAATTCCGCCTGCAAATCCGAATCCGAGCGACGTGCGCAGACGCGGCGGGGGGAATCGTGCAAATTCGTCCAAAACATTAGGTGAACTCCGGGAAGTGTGCAAAATTCGATTTCGAGGCTGACGGGACGAGGCGAGGCGAGACGTGAAATGCGAAAACACTAGGGGCAATATTAGTATTTATAGTTTCGTTAAACTTTAAACAGTGCTTCCTTCTTAAATTAACTTAACGGTACGATCACATCATTATTGACGGATGCTGTTTCTCTCTCTATATATATTTGATTTCAAAGAAGCATTAAGAAATCTCACCATAAGACTGACTCGAGCACTCGAGCGAACTCATGCCAATCGTCCGCGATGAGACCACGGGCGAGTGCGACCACCGACGCAAAACAGAAATCATTTTTTTCGGTCTGCAGAAGCCACCACCGCATTACAGCAGAAACATACTACTACAATAGTTCCTGGTTACATTTTTACTACATAAACGATTGACTACTATTATTATATCAAACTATAACTTACTATACAACTGCTAGATACTCCAATACTTTACTGTTACGCAACGAGCGCGAAGGGCGGCCGTGCGACAAGCCGCATGAGCGACACTATCAAACGATAGCGGGACGAGCGGCGCCGCCCGCCCCACCGGGGGCCCGTCCGCGCGCGCGCGCGCGCACACACATGAAGCGAGAGCGGATGCACTCTATTTTTAGCGCGAGACGTTTTTTACGCGCGCATTTTGACGAACCGAATCACAATAGCCACAATTAAACAATAAACCAAACTGCGATATTACAAACTACTTCAAACAGATTTACTTATTACAAAACCACAATAGGCCGGCGGTTTCTATATATTTTTCTACGGGACATTTTCCGAGCGAAGCAGGTCGCTGAGCAGGCGTTGTTTTCACTCGTTTTTTACAAACGCAGAACCGGCGACGAGCCCGCTAGACGAAGCAGCGAACGCCGCGACCCCGAGCGTTGCGCACGCAACGACAATAGACTGAGCCGAAACCATTCGATTGCCACCTCAGTTCCACGCATTTTCGTTCGGGCTTTTCTTCGACGCGAGAAGTCTCACCGTTCGGCGACGAGCGAGGCGAGGCGAGCGCAAACATAACGCGAATCTAAAAACGATTAATGTATAGTAAGTGTTTGTATACAAATAAACCTTAGTCAGAGCTCGACGCGTAAATCACACACACACACACACGTTGTAAACAAATTTTAATGCAAGAAATAATCATTGAATAGAAATTGTTGTATACGGAAATATTTAACGATATTGATAATGGAGACACGAGCAAATCACAAAACCTAGCGACGAAAGCGCAAGCGAGTATCGTACAAAGCATTTCTTCATAGCCGCCGCGCGGAAAATAAGCACAGTTGAAGTTTGAACGCTTATGTTTCGCTCCTCGGAGGCGAGATTCGCTCTATTGTTGTCACAAGCGGTGGGCTTGGCGATCGTGGGGCCAGCGCGCGCGCGCACTCGCGAAGCCCACGAAGCTGGTTGTCACCCGTTGGGTTCTGTTCTTCGTTCCTTTTCGCGTTCCAATCTTTTAGCCGAAATAACAATACAACACAAGCAGGGTATAAATTAATAGAACTTTATTGATTATTGATAGAAATATAATCTTCCAGTGGTGAGCGAAAACGAAAATGAATCACACAACACGCTGACTTTATTTGACGTAAGTTAAGAGGGAGACGAGACGAGACACACAGATGAATAAAAAGAAATATAGTAATATATAAAATTTTAAAAGATATTAAAGATTAAAATGGAGATTAATAAAGAATCGTAAAGATTAGAATTGTATAGAATTTACTTAGGCATATTACATAAAGACACAGGAGAAAAACGCAAAAAAAATAATAATACAACAACACGACAAAACGCATAGATAAGGATAGCAAGTAATATAAACAATCATGTGATAATAGTTACTGTGCACAGTTAAATTAGTTAATTATGATTAATCGTGCACTTCGGATAAGTGCTCTCCGGAGTGCGCTGCGGAGCGGAGGTCGGAAGTGATGTGTATATTTTTGGCGGCGATTTCGGCGGTCGTGTGAATGAAGGGCGAATGGGGGAGGCGCGCGTACGACGGATTTTCGTTACTCATCATCGCGTCACACCGTTGACCGTTGTGCATTTTTCGTTTCCCATCACGCGGGCGCGACACGTTCGCGCGCGTTTTTAGCAAAGTCGGCTTTGAGTTCCTTTAAGTTACGTATTTTTTTTTCGTTTTCCGATCGCGCGCGGCGCATGTAAATACTTACGATCGGTTCGATCGCGATTTAATTTAGTGGTGCTGGTTAATTAAAAAAAAAACGCAGATGACGTGCAAACGGACATTCCTAAACGAAGTATTATTAGTTGATAGGCGGATTCGATTCGGCGGTGATTCTCTAGAGACGGTGGTTTTTTTTTTCTGTTTCGTTCGCTTTGCGTTCGGTTATTTAAACTGGTAGCTTAAGAGCGTTAGTTGTTTATCATAGTTTTATGAAAATATTTTTTTGGCGACGATTCGAAGATTTTAAAGTTCCTCTTATTTGTATAATTTATGTAAATGTTTTTTTTTTTTTATCACGTACCTATTGATATTTATCTTATGATATTTAAATTAAACGCACTTTTAATTGATTTCGTTTGTTGTTTGTTTGATTTTTGTTTGTTTGTTTTATTTTCGTTGTGTTTGGTTCTTCCTGCGTCGCATTGTTGTTCTAGGGGATGTTTTCGTTTGGGCGTTTCGACGGGCATTAGCAACAATAACGACGCGTCGTCGGCGATGTGAGAAACTGTGAATGTGAACAAGATTGATTGATACGTCTTAGTGGACAAAGATGAAAAAACGTTGTAAAGTGTATTTGTTTACTTTTATTGGCAATTTGAAACAAATTGAGGAACGCAACCCTGGCATTAATTATTAATTAAAATTATAATTAAAGATAATGAGAAATTACGCGAGATTGCTGAGTGCGTTGGCACTCATCGGACATCGGTGATTGTAAATTGACGACGCGACGGCAAGCAAATCTAGGAATGTGTATAAACCGAAAAAAAAAGTAATAATTGTGTAATTAGATGACTTTGATAATAATTAAATTAAAAATTAATTAGTGTTATATAAACGGTACTCTAAAACGACGTTTCGGGCGGAGGCTACACGACGCGTTGGGACGAAACGCAGCACACAAACATTGGCATTAATAAACGAGAGTCGATACGTGAATGAAAAACAAAAAATAATCATCAAATTGTAAATTAGACGGCCATTAGACACGAAATTGTAAATACTATTGACGATTATATTGATATTGATAGGCAACTAGAGTTAAATTGATATTGATGGTGCAATCATGATCATACTTGTATAAATTTTGAGTAAATAATGAAATAATAAATCTATGACGGCATTTAAATTAAGCAACTCTCGATTAAGACAAGCAGCATAGTGAATTATTGCGACTCGGCAAACCGTTGACGCATCAAACAAAAGAAAACGCGAAATTCCACTGAACGATGAATGTAAAACTCCGCGGTATTTATTAGAAACACTTCGCATTCCGGTACGTTATCAATTGAGTTACGATTCTACGCCTTTACATTCTAACAAGTAACGACAAAAACGATATATGAAACAGGGTAAACAAAACAATATCTTATCGCATCTACAAATAACTAAAATACAAGCATACAAAGAACTAACGAACGACAGAATTACAAACGACAGATCACCGACGATAGGAAGATAGAGGATTATTAGAGAGCTGTATTTCGGATATGATTTCAGAGCCACACTGTATCTTTCCACCGAACAAAGGCAAACTGTATATTGTTCATTGGTTAGTAATGTTAAATAAAAATCTAGGAATAATCCCACGGTTCGTAGACGAGCGAAAGGGCGTTGGCGAGAGGCGCGTTGGAAGCAACACATCGTGGCGCAGACGAAGGTTTTCAAATTTATCTGTGTAAAAAAAAATGCAGAACATGTGTAAAGTGAACAAATGCAAATTGGAATAAATGAGAAATTGAAATAAAAATAAGGAATAAATAAGTAGGGCTTAGTTTTTAAAGAAAATGAGAAATGATGTTGGAAGCTTCTTGGTCGAAAAAAAAAGAATGAAAAATAATAATAAAAACATTTACAAAATGTCTTGATTTGTTTCTGATTGCGCTCCTTGTTCTTGTCTATTGATGTGTTGCAGGTTTTCGTTTGAGTGATGCTGGCAGATATAGATGATCGGTTTTTCAGGCATTGCCGGTTAATTCCACCACCAATACTTTTTAATTTGAAAATTCAATTTATCCACTGTCCCTTCGTGTATCGTATTCAACGCACTTCAGGCCCGGGACGGTCGGGTTCCCAATGGGTGGGCTCTCATGTCCCGCTCTGATAGAAAAATTGTGATACTAGTTGAAACATCCAGAAATTTGCTCCAGTGGCCAAGGGCCACGCAATTTGCTGAACTGAATATAAGTTTTGTTTTCACAAGCTATGGATTGAGCTTTCTTTCGTAGTGTGCTACGAATTTACCTGTTTTCTTGCAGTCAGATTTGATCCAGCCCGATACATTTCAACGCACAATAGTAAGATATATCTTACTTACTTATTGTTAAACATAAGCTATCTCCATACTGTATAAAACTATTGCTTGGGTTACCAGCGGGCTCACGTCCCATTCAACATTTGCATTTAAGTACCAACATACCATTCTTTCGATTCCTTCGTCTTTCTTTCTGGCAGAAAAGAAATTGTAATTTTGTAATAATTGTAATTCTTGATTATATTCAAATACTAGTTTTCATTTAGTCCGCAGGGCAACTTATTAAATATGAAACTAATCGATATGGCAGGGCGGGACTAATTAATGGAATCAAGGTCAAGTTGGACAATTCGAATATTTCCAAAATTATACACCGGATAAACAAAATGTTTGATTTCCGAATTAAAATTCAGCATTTCTTTTTATTTACTTTGTCGTGCGCTTGGCAAACTAAAAAAGAAGACAGCCGAACAAAGACTACCACAATCAGCAACATTTTAGCTTTCCAATAAGATAAGAACATTGGTATATTTTTAAAATAAAGAAAAATATATTTTTAGCTGTCATAAGTGACGGCATAATAGGAACAGCAATTGGAACAGCAACTAATGGAATGGAATGGAAAGTGCACTAATAAACAAGTATTTTGAGATACGAGCCACCGAGCAAGCGATATTTTGTACATTTTATATTTTTATAACCATGGGTCCGAAGAAGATCATGTCTATTGAATTAAAGCGTGAAATCATAGAAAAACATGAGCAATGTACTCGTACACCTTGACTTGACTTGGCGAGGATGTACAGGCGTAGCACATCAATGATATGTACTATACTTAAACAGAAGGAGTTGATAAAGGATACAACGCCAGCTAAGGTTACAATAGTTACAATAATTTCTAAACTCCGGATCTCTCTCCATGAAAAGATTGACAAAGAAGCAGCTCCAATGAGGAAGCTCAGCACAAAGCGTCATGTTTTTCTTATTCAAAAACACTTGACAGAAATAACCGACGTGGTGTTTGAGAGTTGGAACGGTGCTGTCGAGGGTGCGAGTGCGATCCAAGTCTGGAGCGGTCGCACTCGAACTCGACCGCTATTCGCTCGGGAAATGAGCACGTTAGAACTCGTTCGCGTCTGATCCCTTAAACTTGCATGTCGAGGTACCGCTGTACAACTTGCAATGAACGTTTGAAGACGCTCGATGAGACTTGAACAAGTTATCCCTACAACAACCGACATATTTCCACCCCCATGTGCATGTATTGTTACGAAACGTCCAGCAAAATATTTGCAATACACAATAAAAATTAACAATAACTGATCATGCTTTAATCGTCGGGGATTATTCTTCCGCAGCTGTAGCATTGCGTAATAGGGGCCTTCCGTTTCCTGACACGTCCGGTTTCCATGTTCTTCGAGGAACCCTGATCTTGATCAGTTGATGATGAGGCTTTACTCGGCACAGTATTATCATCCACCCGTTTGCCAGGTACAGTATCATTCGCATCAGTGGATTCATCGGAAGAGCTCAACTCGTCTTCTTCGTCTGAATCCATGACGCCATGCTGGGCGAATATAATATTAATTCGAGGCATTTTAGGTTGGTGGGATGGAGTCGGAATCGGTTTATTCGGGATAGTAGCGGTTGATGGTGGTACCGTATCATTCGCTGCTTTACGCGGCACAATGTCAGCGCTCCCTTCCGTGGATTCATCAGAAGAGTTCAACTCGATTTTCTTTTCTTCGTCATCATCAGAACCAGTGACGCTCGGTGCAGCGAATTTAAGGTTGACGCGGGGCATTTTAGCGTGATACGTGCTGATCGCGAACTGTTCGGGAACACAGCAGTCTAACGAATGACAATAGACTAATCTGATTCATGCAGATTGTTGAACTGACAAGCAACGTACTTTGTTTATTTTTTTAAGGTTATGTGTATTTTCATAGTTGTTTACGTTACGAGGGACGAAGAAACATTTGCTTGTTTTAGTTTTTGAACGCTGTAACAGGGGAATATGCAAAATGAGAAACATTTTCTTTGCTTTCGGGCATTAAAAGAGTTGTATTTGAAATGCGAAATGCACCCGTTTGAATGTACATATCAATAAGAGTGATTAACACGCAGCACAAATTAAATTCTCCAAAATTCCTACCGATCCTTAACCTGCATGTGCGTACAAAACGGATTGTCCTTTCCAAATTCATCAAATTCGGTGGCGGTGCAAGACCAAAAGAAAATCTTCCTGGTAAAATCCTTCAGGAAGCTTCCCAGTCCGCACAGCGCTCGAATCGTGGGCTGCAGAAACGAATACAGAAATGGATTCAACGCACAGTTTAGCAATGCCAATGCGTTAAATCCATACAACAACAGCCAGTGGCACTTGTCGCCCTGGAGAAAACTGACCTTCAGGATATTAAACAGCCAGAAGGGCAGGCGGCATATTGTGAACACTATCATTAGGAATACTATAATCTTGAAGGTTCTTATCCTGCGGGCAAAATGTGGATTGCGACAGCGCGAAACAATCGGTGGCTGTGCTTCTAAGTTGGAATAAACAGGCTTGGGCGCTGTTGGGCCAGTCAGTTGGGTCGAGGACGTCTCAATGCTGAATACTGATGATTCGACCGGTATGGCAGCACCTTCGATGGGTTTCCTATGTGACCAGACCAGGTGGGCGATGCTGCAGTTGAAAAATATTAAACATCCCCACAGCGTGGAGAACACCAACGCGGCTATACTGATGTAGTACTTCTGGAGTTCATCTTTGACGGGGGTGATGCAGAAAGCATATAACATGTATTCGCCTTTTTCTAGGTCGTGGTACACCCGTACGTGCTTGATTACAAACATCGGGTATATCGGATAGGATATTCCTGTTGAATACAATTTTAGTTAGAAAAGCATAATTTGATCGAAACAGAAGGAGGGGAGAGAGACCCACCTAAGCAGATAATCCAAATACACCCGATACCTATGTAGCAGCGTAAGGGTGATGGGTTCCAACGATGGGACAAAGATTTCACCACGTTTATATATCTGTCCATGGCTATTACAACCAGCGATGCTAGATTAACCACCAGACCATATATTTGCGCCATTGGTATGAAGGAGCAGAGAAAGATGCCAAGGGTCTGAACAAATAGAAACAAAGTTTTGCAAAGGGGCTTTGCCATCAAATGCATATCGAGATCCCAGAGGCTAGATGGCTATCAATATAATGTTGCAATTACCCAGTTTATCATTGGATGAGAAAACGTTTCCATGTTGTTCGTGCAGTAGGCAGCTGTCATCATCAAATCGCTTAGGGACAACGAAATTATGCAGCATTTCTGAATAAATCGATGTTTCCTAAAAGAACAGCAAACATTACTTGCACAAATCGATCCGAGGCCTCTAGATTCTCAACAATTCTCTTTTAACATACCTTTGAATTGTCACTACAATAGCCGCTATATTTCCGACTAAGGAGATCACCAGCAAAATGGAAAACACCACCAAGAAGATCATGCGTTCCTCGCTTGTCAAATAAATGATATCTTCTGGCAAGTAAGCCTTAATAGTAGTGTTCTATTAATAATCAAAGTTGTATCAAATTAATACGATTTGAATAGAAGGCGGTAGTTGCAACTCGTACCAAAATTAAGCTCTTGTGCAAAGCCATGTCTGGTTTTGAAAGAATCCCGGACACGTGAACTGATAATTATACCAGAATTGCACCTAATTTAATACTCGTTACGACGCACTTGATATTGTAGGCAATCAATTGATTACATTATGATATCATGGCTGTAATGTAGGAAAAAACTAAATGGTCGACCATCTGTCACGTCCTGTGTTGCACAACGATCCGGGAAAATCAGCGTCGGAATTGGTGGAGTCTGTCTAATTGAAAAATTGGTTGGCGGTGCATGAAACAAGAGATATGAGCGTTGTTTTTTTTATGGTAATTATCATCGTTTATTACGCCATTTATCATTACTCGCAGTCAAACAAAAGTAGGTATACAGAAAAAAGCTTTCGGATCTTGATTTATATTAGAAGAAAGCCGTTTCCCGTTCGATCAGCACTTGGATTTGGTGCGCACTTGCAAAATTTCGTAAGATAGCATTCGGCCCTTTGGTTTTCGCACCATAATCTGGACATTGTAGAATTTGCCGGGTTTGAGTTTATCGATCTTTTGCGTTAACACGCTGATCCGGGCTGTGTGTTTGAGCTGCTTGCACATTTTTGCCACGTCGTTGCGATGTACCTTACCGCGTCTGAGTTGCCCGTTCATATTGCACTGATTGCCTTGAAACGTCTGTGGGTTCGCCTTACCCTGTTTGACTATCATGCAATACGTCGCCGTGCGTAGGCCGTTCGGAGGTATCCAACCGACAGTCACTGACCTACACGATCTGAGGGTTTTGTATTCTTTGACAGCTGGTAGCCTGGGCATTTCGGGAAACGGGTTAAAGAGTGAAGATTGGGTTGTTGCAAACACCTAGAAGAGTAAAATTGGAGCATCAATATGTGGGAGTTGGTGACATTCTAGTTGCACGATTACCTGGACTCCTTTCAAAAATGGCGAGGTAAGGTTCACTCGTCCAGCAGACACAGTAATAACATAGGGCTTTTTCATTTGCACGTTGGGTACGCTCAGTTTACCGAAACCTACGATATCCCGCCTCCCTGCTAACTGGTTACCGTTAAAAGTAACATCTACGTTTATCGGAAGACGCACATCGCACGGGATGATGTAGAAATCCATTTGCTTGCTATTCACAAAGGACTTTTGCAGGACTTTCAGGGACATAGTTACAGGTCCATTGGCCAGCTTTATCACAGCAATTTTGTTTTCTTTCAGAACGACGGATGGTTTTATCGAATATGTTTCATTGTTGGCAATGTTTTGAGGTACCTTGGTGTCTTTCTCAAATGCGTACAAGGAAGCTGTCAAATGTTGAGGGCTTGTTTTTCTCGTCTTATTAGTCATTTGATGCAACAATTGATTGACGTTCAGTTTCAACAGATTTGTGTTGGTACAGTAGACTAGCATGTCTGAAACAAACGGATTAATTTATTCTAGTAGAGGTGCCAGGTTCTTGAAAGTGTCCCGTTTTAGCTTTAGTCAACCACTAGTTACTNCTAGAAGTCTTCCAGTCGTGTTTCTAAGATGTTTATAATCGTCCAGCTTCAGGGCACCACATAAATTCGTTTGTTTCCCAGTTGTTATCAGCACGCAGTAGTTTTCTTCTGTTTGACCACTATTTTTAACAATAGTAGTATACAATACCAATAAATAGCATTAACATATTGGTACCTTACCTTCTTTGGTGCCTGTGCCATCTTAGAATCAAATCACTCTCACTCTTCCACTTCATTTGTAGAGGAATTTGTTTCTGATTTTTAGCGATGTCCTTGCATGTGATATTGGCCGCGAGAATGGATCCATAACCAGACTTTGCTTTTAGTTTTACCGTGTACTCAATGGGTTCAACGTCTGTATTTCTCCAAGGAAACTCGTAGTGGTCCCGATCGGTTGTCACTGATGAGTGTACGAGCACCCACGTGGAGTTCGCACCAACTGCCGATTGGAAGACGTTCCACTCAATGGGCGCCGAGCATGCAGTGACGATCACAGTCGTCGTCGAAGAATTGGTCGATATGTATTTATATCTAGGCGCCCGAATTTACTTCTTTATTCAAATTATTCGTGTGATATTTTAGAAATGTTCAAATACTCACGTTTTGTATTCCTCCGAATGGAACTCGAGGATCACTTCTTGGCCAATTATCAAGCGATCGTTGGTCGCTTGTGCATTACCTCGTGCGGCGCCAATGCCTAGAAACAACACCAGCAACAAGTGTGAGCTTTTCTTTAACTCGGGCATGACTTCGTACTCGAAGGTCAAGCGACAGAAGATGACTGCAAGGAGTCGGACGACGCTGTGCGTGCTCGTCACACGCGAGTGGACACACGGGCCCCTCTCTAGTTGGACTTGTCCGTCAGCGAAGTTCTGTAAACTTCTTTGACTTCTTCGCGCGTGCGGTCGCCCGGACTATGCGTGAGGCTTCTGTCCACGGGAGGCCCGGTAGAACCATGTTCACATGGAGAAAATATCGATTCGATGATTCATGTCTAAACTAGGGTAATTGCGTGAATTTCGCATTAGTCATACCTGTTACAGGTGCGAGCATGATCGGAAACATTGCATCCCTGGTAACACAGATTGTTTACCAACTTTGCGGCATATGTCAATTTTCCTATCATAATATCAGATCAAAATTTGAAGCATTATGGGACGTACTTTCAATCGCACCAATCAGTCCATGCATAAAGGGAAGACCGGATGTTCGATTCGACAACCGAGACGACGTGAAAATACTGCTCTCGCCGACGTCCCCGCCGACACCGACGCAGTGAGAAAGTCGAGCGTCTGGGATTATTGCACCCATCGCCTCAAGCACTGCTTGCCCTGGTCGCGCACCACGTCTCTAGCGAGAAATCTAAAGACAACTGTCAATAAGTGGACGAGACTGGACCGAGTTAAAATTATTCCAAATTTAAAGGCAGCCCTACAGAGCGACCTCGTTCACGGCGTGGTCATTCGCACAGGATCGTATTTCAGTGTGAGCAAATCAATTATGTCGTTATTAGACGAACCGCCCCAGTCGGAGAACGACCCTTTCACTTGCCCAACCCCACTGACGGTAGAAAAAGCGAAGACTTTGATAATCGATAAGTTCTTTAACAACAACCGCCAAATACCGAACTTCATTGGGACCATGGATAACGCCGACTCCGAGGATGACAGTAGCGAGGACGAAGAGTGATGTACTTCGAACCAACAGACATCAAGATGGGCATTTTGCATCATCTGAGTTTTTTTTTATTCTACCAAGTTTATATGTTTGTTTACCATGGTTTATATACATAAAGAATGTCGATAATTTCCTTGTGGTTCTATATTGTCTATAAGTTTGGCGGACGGCATCTAACGCGGTACTTCGCCAGCGCACCTGCTCCAGGTGCAAAACGATTGCAAATATTGCATCCCTGGCAACATTGATTGTTTACCAATCTAGCGTCACATATCAACTTTTCTATCATATCACAGCAAAATTTGAAACATTATGGGGCGCACTTCCGATACTACCAATCACTCCATGCATAAAGGAAAAACCAGAACTTCGATTCGTCATCTGAGACGACGCAACCATACTGCTTTCGCCGATGTCCCCGCCGATGCCAGGCCCAACCCGAAAGGAGGCAACGACGCGGTAAGGAAGACGAGCGTCTGGGATTACCTCACCTATCGCATCAAGAACTGCCTGCCCCGATCGCGCACCCCATCCGGATCGTCCCTGGCGAGAAATCTGAAAAAAACCGCCAACAGGTCGGCGAAATTGGACCGAATTAAGATATTTCAAGATCTCAAAGAAGCACTGCAGAACGGCCTCGATCACGGAGTGGTCGTTCGCACGGGAGCATACTTTAGTGTGAGCAAATCGATTATGTCGTTGTTAGATGAAAGGCCCCCGACAGAGTGCGACTCTAACACTTGCCCAACACCGCTGACGGTGGAAAAAGCGAAAACGTTGAAAATCGACAAGTTCTTTAATAGCAAGCGTCAAATCCCGAACTTTATTGGTGACATGAACAACGCCGACTTCGAGGACGAATCTAGCGCGGAAGAAGAGTGATGAACTTCGAACCACTATACATCAAAGATGGGCATTTTGTAACATCCGATCTATTATTCTTCTATCGAGTTTATATGTTTGTTTACCATCGTTTACATATATCAATGTAGATAATTTTTGGTGGTTCCCTCTTAAGACTTTCAAGCTTTTCATTTCCGTCTAGGTCCATCTAGGCAAACAGCTTATAAATTGGTCAGCGATTGCAGCACTATGTAGCGCGGTGTTTCCCATATTGTTCGTTTCCCCGACCAAGCATCCATTTCGTATTAAATAGTTGCACATGCCCTCGTTTCCAGCATGTGCCGCAAGGTGCAGTGGCGTGTTACCATCCTTGTCCTTAGAATCGATCTTCGCACCGTATTGTCTCAAGAGCTCGCATAATGCGTCTGAATGTTTCAGCGCGTGACACGCAATATGATGCATTGCAACGTTCAGATCGATATTATCATTCGCCCTCTCTGCAATTTAGCAGAAATGTTCGAGATGCGTCATTGAATTTCTGGCAATCGCCATTCTCGTCACGGTATATGCCAGGGTTTAGATACAACAAGCCAAATGTGAACTTGGTCAATTGCCCCGATTGCATAATAATACCATCCTTGGACAGAATTTTTTCGTTGGCCATCTTTTCGTAGACGATGTCTAACATTTGGACTACGTCCATTTCGTGAGCCAACTTCATGAACTGTTCGCATATCCGGTGCACAAACAAGGAGCCCACGTCTGGCCATCGGCAAGCACTCGTCTCTAAAAAAGTGTTCAGCACTTGGTGAAATTGAAGGAGCGCTTGCTGTGGACGATCTTACCGGCGGTCGTGGCGTAAGCAACCAGCAAGTCAGTGCAGCTTGGCATTTTTCGTTCGTTCAAATCGACTGCTTCGGGTTGACTCACCGGTCCGCCATCGAAACAGACGCCTTGGTCTGGCGCATCGCCTCTGCATGTTTGAAAGAAAATCATCTTCGGCTTTTGTTTCATAGACGTGCACCGGTCGTTTTTGAAGAAATTTTGAACAACCTCGTAGTAATATATTTGCTTGTCAGACGTGTAAAAGTAATCCCTCCTATTTTTTTGCCCACCGTGGCTCATGATGAAGAGTACAAGTACGTTAGCTGTGACTAGACGTTCGTCGACAATAAAATCATTCAAAACCTTGTCCACTTCCTAAAAGCGTTTGACGTGTAGAATGCGTTAGCAATCGAATTTATGCCGAAACCGACCAACCTTATAAGTCATTGTATTCTCTGGCTGCGAATGCACATCGACCGAAAATCCAATCTGCTCAAACAGTGATGCGAGATTTTGAACGTCCACGTTCGAACCGATTCGATAGGAATGGCCCTCGATGGTGTGAATGTTGATAAGTTTTGCGACGCCCCGATTTTTCGATGTTGCATTGTACCGACGAATTCCTTCCTTGTCGCTTTTGTCCGCTTCTATAAGTTTCCCTGCACAGACGACTTCAACTTGCAGAGGAGTCGGTCGAAGTAGTTCCGACATGATCTCGCTACTAAACAATGGACACCCACTTTCAACTCGGGCAAGAATTATCTATCAAGGGATAAGATAAGAGAGATAAAGCGGAGCCAATGAAACGAGGCGTTCGAGATCAAAGTTTAATTTTTGCTTTTCGGTAAACCCGGATTCAGATACAACAGTCCGAAAGTCGTCTTGGTGTATTCCCCAGATTGCATTATAACACTACTGCCATAATTAATTTTATCTTTAGCCATTTGATCGTACACGTTGTCCAACATTGTGGCGACATCCAGACGATGCGCCGATTGCATAAACTCCTCGCA